>MU724409.1:13116-68084 GCA_026770625.1 Nicotiana glauca | reverse complement strand
CTCGGTTATTGATCCCTCATATACTTTGGGAGTGGTGTTGTTCAACAATTACCTAAATATGCACTCTCTCCCGAGTTATGCACACTAAATAGTCACAGCTAATTGAGGATCCTGTCAATTAACTACAACAAACACATAGTTGAACAAATAGAGATTGAAACTAGAAATTTGTTCACATAAACAAAAAGTTCATCCCCCAATAGGTTCCATTAACCTTAGACAAAGTATTTAGCTACTCATAACTATGGGTAAACAAACTAAAACAATATTCATCATAAGACTTGCAAAAAAATTCAAAGAAAAGAAGAAAGATATTTTTGGTGATCTCTCACAATTGTTTCCCTTGCCAAAATACTCTTCAATACAATACATGCCTCTGTTGGGCGCAGTCTAGTGTTTAAAATAGGGTTTTGGGCTAAAAATCTCGTGTTTTACACTTTAGTCCCTGAAGTTTTCCGCTCCCGCCGAGGTTCTGCCGCGGTCGCGGTGGAACTGCAGCCAAACATGCTCTCTGATTCTCACTTTGTCTGTAGTCCCCTTCCACCGCGGTTCTGCCGTGGTCGCAGTGGAACCGCGACAGTCCTTTTTCAGGCCTGGCTTGAGCTGCTTCTAGTGTTTCACTTGGTGGAATTTTACGATTGGCCTCTTTTTCTCTATATTTGATCCCAAAAGTACTCCATAGCCTTCTCTTGTCATACATCACCTGCAAAGCATGAAAAGCACTAATCAGAGCATTTTGTTATCACTTTTATCATCAAAACTCTACAAGAAGGTGGTTATTTAGGGCCTAATTATAGTTAAATTCACCTATTATCATTACCCGATAGGGATATTGACTTTTGCATTGATTTGACTCCGAGAACTCAGCCCATTTCTATGTCGCCGTGTTGTATGGCCCCGCCTGTGTTGAAAGAGCTAAAGGAAAAGTTACAGGATTAGCTCGAGAAGGGTTTCATTAGAACCAGTGTTTCGCCTTAGGGTGCACCAGTGTTGTTTGTCAAGAAGAAGGATGGGTCAATGAAAATGTGTATTGATTACCGGCAATTGAACAAGGTAACAATCAAGAATAAGTATCCGCTGCCGAGGATTGATGATTTGTTCGATCAGCTTCAGGGTGCCAAGGTATTTTCCAAGATTGACTTGAGATCCGACTACCATTAGTTGAGGATTAGGGAATCTGATGCCCTTAAGATAGCTTTTCGCACTCGATACGGGCATTATGAGTTCTTGGTTATGCCATTCGGGCTGACAAATGCCACAACAACTTTTATGGATTTGATGAACCGAGTGTTCAGGTCTTATTTGGATTCGTTCGTAATAGTCTTCATTGATGATATATTGATATATTCCAGCGGCCAGGAGGAGCACGAGTAGCACCTTAAAGTGGTTCTTCTGACTATGAAGGATAGTCAGTCATATGAAAAGTTCTCAAAGTGTGAGTTCTGGTTGAGTTCAGTTGCATTTCTGGGTCATGTTGTGTCAGCAGAGGGTATCCAAGTTGACCCAGAAGGGTGCCCACTATAGATGGTTGGATGAGTATGAGGCGAGCTTTTAGAATCTCAAGACAGCTCTGACTACGGCATCGGTGCTGGTTTTTTCCCACAGGTTCAAGGCCTTATACTGTTTATTGTGATGCTTCTCTTATTGGTCTATGTGCAGTGTTGATGCAAGAAGGCAAGGTCATTGCCTATGCTTCACGGCAATTGAAGATTCATGAGAAGAACTATCCGGTTCATGATTTGGAGTAGGCAGCCATAGTTCATGCATTGAAGATTTGGAGGCATTATCTGTATGGCGTGGCATGCGAGGTGTTCACTGATCACAAGAGTCTTCAGTATTTGTTCAACCAAAATGAGTTGAAATTGAGGCAGAGGAGGTAGTTGGAGTTATTGAAGGATCATGATATCACAATCTTATATCATCTGGGAAAGACCAATATGGTAGTCGATGCTCTGAGTGGGAAGTCAGCCAGTATGGGGTAGTCTTGCTTATATTCTAGTTGGTGAGAGACCGTTTGCTTTGGATATTCAGGCTTTGGCCAATCAATTTGTTAGACTGGATGTTTCTAAGCCCAGTCATACGTTAGCTTGCATGGTCGCTCGTTCTTCGTTAGTGGAGTGTATCCGTGATCGACAATATGATGATCCACATATATGTGTCCTTAGAGACACGGTGTAGCGCGGAGGTGCCAGGCAGGTTACCTTAGGTGATGATGGAGTTTTGAGATTGTAGGGTCGAATTTGTGTGCCTAATGTTGATGGGCTCCGAGAGTTGATTTTGGAGGAGGCCCATAGCTCCCGGTACTCTATTTATCCGGGCGCCGCGAAGATGTATCAGGATTTGCGGCAGCATTATTGGTGGCGCAGAATGAAGAAGGATATCGTTGCATATGTGGCTCGGCGTTTGAATTGTCAGTAGGTTAAGTACGAGCATTAGAGGCTGGTGGTTTATTTTAGAGGATTGAGCTTCCCGAGTGGAAGTGGGAGCAGATCACTATGGACTTCGTTACTGGGCTCCCGCAGACTTGGAAGAAGTTCAACGCAGTATGGGTCATTGCTGACAGGCTGAACAAGTCAGCACATTTCATTCTTGTGGCAGTCTCTTATTCTTCTGAGAGGTTAGTTGAGACCTACATTCGGGAAATTATTCGCCTTCATGGTGTGCCCGTGTCTATCATTTCAGACCGAGGCATGTAGTTTACCTCGCGCTTCTGGAGCGCATTTCAGTGAGAGTTGGGCATGCGGGTTGAGTTGAGCCAGCATTTCATCCCCAGACGGACGGACAGTCCGAGCGGACTATTCAGATTTTGGAGGATATGCTCCGAGCTTGTGTCATTGACTTTGAAGGCTCGTGGGATCAGTTTTTGACTTTAGCAGAGTTTGCGTACAACTACAGCTACCAGTTGAGCCGGGAGAGGCTCGGTTGTTGGGTACAGATCTGGTTCAGGAGGCCTTGGACAAGGTCAGGATCATTCAGAATAGGCGTCGTACAGCTCAGTCTAGGCAAAAGAGTTATGTAGACCGCAAGGTTCGAGATATGGCTTTTATGGTTGGTGAGCGGGTATTGCAACGAGTGTTGCCTATGAAGGGCGTGATGAGATTTGGGAAGAAGGGCAAGCTTAGCCCTAGATTCATTGGTCTGTTTGATATTCTTGATGGAGTGGGAGAGGTGCCTTATAGACTTGCATTGCCGCCAAGCTTATCAGTCGTGCATCCAGTGTTTAGGAAGTATTATAGCAATCCATCCCACATGTTAGATTTCAGCACTGTCCAGTTGGACAAGGACTTGTCTTATGAGGAGGAGCCTGTAGCTATTCTAGACCGGCAGCTTCGTCAGATGAGGTCGAAGAGTTTTCCTTCTGTTCATGTTTAGTGGAGAGGTCAGCCTGCTGAGGCATCAACCTGGGAGTCCGAGTCTGATATGCGGAGCCATTAACCCCATCTTTTCCCCGACTCAGGTACTTCCTTCTTATGTCCGTTCGAGGACGAACGGTTGTTTTAGAGGTGGAGAATGGGACGACCCAAAGGGTCATCACCCGCTTTTAATTGAATTCTGTATTTTCGAGGCCTTAAAAACCTAATTTATTATCACCTTGATTTGTGTGCGCGGTTCAGGCGCGTAGCTAGAAAGCTTAAATATGAAAATCTGTGAAAAAAAGCTAAGTTTTAATTATAAAATGAGCAAATTTGACTTCGGTCAATATTTTGGGTAAACGGACCCGGACCTATGAACTGACGGTCCTAGAGGGTCCGTAGGAAAATAGGGGACTTGGGCGTATGCTCGGAATCGAATTCTGAGGTCCCAAGCCGGGAAATGAATTTTTAAGTGAAATTGTTTCTGAAATTGTTTAAGAAAATTTGAAACGAAATTTGATTAGAACGTGTTGGTATCGGGCTCGTATCTTGGTTCCGGTGCCCGGTACAGGTCTTATATATGGTTTAAGTCATTCCTGTAAAATTTGGTTGAAAACGGACATCGTTTGACATGATTCATACTTAAATTGCTAAATTTGATACTTGATGAAGTTTGAGAAAAACTTCTTGATTTTGAGGTTTGATTCATCGTTATTGAGGTTATTTTGGCAATTTGATCGCACGGATACATTCGTATGATGTTATTGAGTTAGTACTTGTGTTTGGTTAGGAGCCCCGAGGGCTTGGGTGTGTTTCGGAAGGTTTCGGACTTAGAAATAATTGCAGAAAATCTGCAACAGGTGCTCAGGCCTATTGTTCTTCACGATCGCATAACGTAAATGGGGACAGGGTTATTTATTTCTATCACAAACGTGAAGCCACAGTCGTGGACGCGGAACCTTGGGGGATTGCTCATCGCTAAACACGACCTGTGTGACGCGAACGTGTAAGGTAATTGGGGGAGGGGTCACCATTTGTGCATCGCGAACACGACCTTTGGTCCGCGAACGCGAGGGCTCGAGAAGCTAAATCTTCGCGAAGGCGAGACCGTCTATGCGAATGTGATCCCGTCTACGCGAACGCGAAGGCTTAAACAGCCTGATCCATCGTGAACGCGAAGGGTCTGTCGCGATCGCGAAGAGTAAATTCGCCCAGTTAAATTTTAAATTTCCAGAACAGTAGCCTTACAGGATTTTATCAAAATTTCACAAACCCCTTCTTCTCCAAAGATCTTAGGCGATTTTTGAAGCATTTCTTCATCAAAACTTTTGGGTAAGTAATCTTTAACTTGTTTTCTTCATTTTCCATTAACACCCATTAGATTTCGAGGTCAAAATCATGTGAATAAGGGTAGAAAATTAGGGATTTGGGTAGAACTAGAGCTTTTTGATTAATTGTGATTTAGACCTCATTTTAGGGCCTAATTCTGGAAATAATTATATATTTGAGCTCGTGAGTGAATGGGTGATTTTATTTTGGTTGAACCTCGTATTTGGACCAAGCGGGCACGGGATCGTTTTTTGGGTTTTTGAGAAGAATGATTAAAAAGCTATAATTAAGCATTGAAATTGGATTGCTTAGCATTTAATAACGTTGTTAAGTCGATCATGTATAGATAGGATTGATTTGGAGCCGAATTCGAATGGAAAGGCGGTGCTTGAGGCTTGAGTTGGCTGTGGAAGTTCGAGGTAAGTGTTTGGTTTAACCTTAGCTTGAGGGATTAGGAGTGTGTCCTATTTGCTAATTGTTTGCTTGTTGAGTATGACATATAGGCATGGTGACGAGTATCTATACGTCGATGTCGAGCATGACTGTGGGTCTTATATTGTGACTTTTATGACTTTGTTGTATTATTCATGTCTTGGTGAAAATTTCTATTTGTTGTGCAAAGTTGTGAAAAGAACTGTGACCTATGAGCGTTGAGGAGCGTTGGCTCCAGTTGTATAACGAATTGTGAAAGTATAAATAATAATTGAACCTCTAGAGCAGTGGCTCGAGTTGTGGAGTGAATTGTGTAGTAAAAGTGAGAAAAAGAAGAGATTATTGTGTTGCCCCCTTGCCAGGCTATTGTTGAGTTGTGGTTCCCTTGCAATGTGTTCTTAATTGATATTACGGATACTTAGTTGATGATTCCTTGTGTTAGGTAAGGATTATGGTTATAACTGAGGTAGTTAGGTATTGTAACAACTTTGGGTATAGCTGAGGTAGTTAGGTGTTGTAACAAGTTTGGTTATAGCTGAAGTAGTTAGGTGTTGTAACAAGTTTGGGTATAGCTGAGGTAGTTAGGTGTTGTTACAAGTTTGGTTATAGCTGAGGTAGTTAGATGTTGGAACAAGTTTGATTATAGCTATTTTTCCCTTGCCGGGATGGTGTAGACCTTTTAATCCCTTGTCGGGACTCTCTTTATGATTGTAAATATTATATATGGATCGGGTTGCACGCCGCAATAATATTATATATGGATCGGGTTGCACACCGTAAAAATGTACGCTGCAATAATATTATATATGGATCCGATTTCACGCTGCAACAATATTATATATGGATCGTGTTACATGCCGCAATAATATTATATGGGAGCGGGTGGTACGCCTACCACGAGATATAATAAAATGGGAGTGGGTGGTACGCGTACCACGAGATATAATGAAATGGGAGACCATGAGATATAATAAAATGAGAGCGGGTGGTACGCCTACGATGAGATATAATGAAATGGGAGCGGGGGGCACGCCTGCCACAAGATACGGGAAATGGGATCGGGTTGCACGCCTGCAACAAAATGTGGATAGAAAGTGAAATCTGCCTTTGTTTTTCTTATTCTTGTTAGTGGTTGGAATTTTGATTCCTTTATAATTCTCTTGATATCCTATTTCTACCTGTCATTCCCCGAAGCAAGTTTCCCCCTCCCATCCTTACTTGTTTATTTCTGTTTTATTTTTCCGTTGTATATTATATAATTACACAGGTTTATTTTATAGTCTGGTCCCAGCCTCGTCACTACTTCGCTGAGGTTAGGTTAGGCACTTACCAATATATGGGGTCGGTTGTGCTGATACTACACTCTACACTCTTTTGTGTAGACCCCATTGTTATAGACTTCGGACCGCAGTGGGATTGCTGATTCTTGCTCATTAGGTGACCCAAGGAAATCCTGCAGACGTCCGTAGGCCTTGGCGTCTTCTTCTGCCTACTATTCCTGTTTCATTTCCCTTATATTCAGGAACCGTGTATTATTATTTCCTCAGACTTTGTATGTAGTAAATTTTAGACTGTCTGTGATACTGTGTATGACGACCCGGCTGGTCGTTTTAAGAATTAACGCCCCGATCCCCTATCTACTATTTTCCCCAAGTCTATTCATGCATTTTTGAATTGATGGGATGTTCAGTTTTGAGCTTTGGAGAGTTTTAGGACACTTAGTCCCTAAATGAGAGATAAAGTGTTGGAAAGTTGTCCGTAGTCGGAACAGGGTGAAGACGGCCTTAGAGTGGAAATCTGATGGTTCTGTTAGCTCCGTTAGGTAATTTCGAGGTTGGGAGCGTGTTCGGAATGTGTTTTGAAGGTCTGTAGCTAATTTAGGCTTGAAATGCCGAAGTTCGAGTTTTTAAAGTTTCCGGTCCGATAGAGATATATTGATCCGAGGGTCGGAATGAAATTCTGAGAGTTGTTGTAGCTTCGTTAAGTGATTTGGGATGTGTGTGTAAAATTTTAGGTCATTCGGAGGTGATTTGGTTGAGTTTTTTATCGAATGCGTGTTTCGAAAGTTTTAGAAGAACTTAGGCTTGAATTCGATGTAATTTGATGGTTTCAGTGTCGTTTGAGGTGTTTTAATGATTGGAACAAGTTTGAATGATGTTATAGGAGGTGTTGGAGTTTTTGGTTGAGGTTCTGGCGGCCTCGGGGTGATTTCGGATGGTTAACGGGAATGTTTTAGACTTGTGAAATTGGAGAATTTTTGCTGCTTCTGGTATTTTCGCTTCTGCAGATCTGGGACCGCAGAAGCGGTCTCGCAGATGCGGAAATGGAGGTCGCAGGTGCAAAAATTGGCTGGGGAGCTGTTTCCGCAGAAGCGGACGAGGAGCCACATATGCGGTATCGCAGATGCTGCAATGGTATCCCAGAAGCGGAGTCTTGCCCTTAGAGAAATTTCGCAGGAGCGGAGCATGGTCCGCAAATGCAATATTTTGATCGCAGAAGAAGATTTTGGACGCAAGTGAATTTCCGCAAAAGCGGAAGGTGTAGAAGCGAGAATTTGGCCGCATATGCGGAAACAACTGTAAGGAAATAACAAATTCGAGGGTTTAATTTCAAAAGTTGAAAAATCAAATTGGAGCTCGGGAGAGGGTGATTTTGAGAGGGTTGTGAAGAGAAAATTATTGGGTAACGTTTCTTTAATCCTTTCTAGTTATATTCTATCAATATTTAGTTAATTTCATCATTTAATTTCAAAATTTTGGTAGAAATTGGGGGAAAAGTTCTTAGACCTTTAATGGAGGATTTGAGGGGTCATTTGGACTTCAATTTCAGTGTTCTTGTCATGTATAAACTCGTGAGAGTACGAGGGTTCTAAAAATATGAAAATTATCCGGTTCAAAGACGTTGGCCTGAGGGGCATTTTGGTCATTTTACCTAATTTTGCGCCTTAGCTTTAAATTAAATAGTAGAATCAGTGGCTTGAAATGCTATTTATGATATGCAATTGAACTGAATAGATTTGGGCCATCTGGAGTCGGATACTCGTGGCAAAAGGCGTGGTTTCTAGTTGATTTTTGTGCTGGTTCGAGGTAAGTGGCTTTTCTAACTTTGTGTGGGGGACCTTTTCCCCTTAGGACATGATATTTGATATTTGAATGCCTCACACGTGAGGTGACAAGCACGTACTTGAGCTAATTTTTGAAAAATCCACTTTTACTTGAAGTATTTCAATTGAGTTTTCTTGATTATCTGTTTATCCTAATTGTAAGCTTTTCCTGCGTTAGATTAGAGAAACATGTTTAGTTGACTTACTTGCCTATTTGCTTAAACTGTCTTTATTTGTACTCCCTGAAGCATGTTAGGCTAGAAAATACTATTGTTTGTACCGAGTTTAGTACTTTTCTGGTTGTTTGAGCTGTTGTTGTATGTTTTAAATTTGAGACTACGAGACGGCATCCCTGGAGATCCCCTGCACGTGATATGTTCTAGACTGAGAGTGCGGGATACTAAGAGATCCCTAGAACATGTATATATATATATATATATATATATATATATATATATATATATATATATATATACTCGGGATACCAAGAGATCCCCGAATTTTCTATTGACAATACCAAGAGATCCCCGAATTTGCTATTGAGGATACCAAGAGATCCTCGGGATACCAAGAGATTCCCGAATTGCTATTGAGGATACCAAGAGATCCCTCGTGTGTACGGTGAGGATACTAAGATATCCTCGGGATAACAAGAGATCCCCGGTTATCATTCCTATTATGAGCAGCATTTCCTTGTATTGTCTTGTTTCTGCCATCTAGTAATGCATTCCTTATTTATCCAATTTAGATTCTCGCTGTAGACTTTATCTATATTGTTTTTCCTTATCCTATCATTTATTTTGTTTTATCTCAGTAGGGCCCTGACCTTCCTCGTCACTACCCAACCGAGGTTAGGCTTTGAACTTACTGAGTACCGCTGTGGTGTACTCATGCCCCTTCTGGTCATGTTTTTCATGAGTAGATCCAGGTACTTCATCTCAGGCGCACTATCCTTGAGGCAGGGAGAGCTACAGAGACTTCGAGGTACATCTGCAGTGTTTCCAGACCGAAGAGTATCCTTCTTTACTCTATCTGTAGTATTTAGCCTTCTTTTCGTACTTTTGCTTTAGATATTCTGGAGTTAGAGCCGTGTATTACTTATTGTTACCTTGTGTTCCCGTGAGTTTTCGGGTTTTGGGGTGATATTGTAGACTTCCGCATTATTGAGTGGTATATGCCGAGTGGCATTTTTATACAGTTTTATTTTAGTTTTTCAGTTTTAAATAAATTATTCCGCAAGTTATGTTGTTTTTTCCCGCATTGTTAGGCTTACCTAGTTATAGGGACTAGGTGCCATCATGATATGTTCACGGAGGGCGAACTGGGGTCATGACAAGTTGGTATCAGAGCTCTAGGTTCATAGGAGTCACGGAACACAAGCCAATTTATTAGAGTCTTGCTGATCGGTACGGAGACATCTGTACTTATCTACGAGACGCTATGCAGCCGTTAGGAAAAATTTCACTTCATTTGATTCCCTGTCATGCGAG
This sequence comes from Nicotiana glauca, assembly GCA_026770625.1. Classification (NCBI taxonomy): domain Eukaryota; kingdom Viridiplantae; phylum Streptophyta; class Magnoliopsida; order Solanales; family Solanaceae; genus Nicotiana; species Nicotiana glauca. Next base: position 58,377 of record MU724409.1, on the reverse strand, counting down.
ATTTTCGACATCACAGTCCTAAACTTATGCCTTCTATTCTCTGTCACATGGTGAGGACACGTGCTACTCGAGATGATCAGGCACTCGCGCTCCTTACTGTAGCCGTCAGAGGCTGGGGCCGGGGCCGGGGTAGAGGTCGACAACGCGCACGTGGTGCAGCCAGAACACTTGCGCGAGCTGCTGCCGAGGCACCACCAGCAGATCCAGCCGGAGCCCAGGCACCTAACACGCCCACTGCGGCTACTACTACTCCATCTTTTCAGGAGACTCCAGTATGGTTCCTGGGTCTGTTTGGTACGTTGATTCAGGCGGGATTGATTCAGGTTGTACCGACTACTTCACAGCATGGGGGAGGGACCCAGACTCCCGCCTCCCCTACTCCAGAGTAGTGAGTCTCCATCGGTCAGGTTCCAGGTGTCTTGGCGACACAACCTGTGGTCCCAGTTCTGCGGTTGGTGAGGACCTCTCGCCGAATATGGGACAGGTGGGTTCAGGAGACAGAGGACAGACGAGGTCAGGAGGAAGAGTATTGATGAGTGAGTAGACCTCGTAGACTGAGGAGATATACTGGTCCTTGTTTTGGAGGTAGAGTGCGTCATGGTAGAGGTTTTATGGGTCAGCCAGCTCAGTTTGCAACTCAGAGTTCCCACAGAGTTTTAGGTGTTCAAGGGTCTTGGAGTACCCGTACCGCGCAGTTCCCACTACCACGTCCTCCTAGAGCTTGTTTTGAGTGTGGCGACATACACCATGTAGTGAGAGATTGCCCTAGACTTGGGAGGAGTGTACCTTCACAGACTCCTCTACCATTGCACGCCCCGTAGATTTCTTAGGCCATGGTTACAGCCCCAGTTGCTTACCCACCTACCCGTACCGAGGTTGTTGCCTCTGATTCTGTCATCACAAGTATTGTCATGGTTTGTTACAGAGGTGTACCGATTCTATTCGATCTAGACTCCACTTTTTTATATGTCTTCTTATTTTGCTCCGCATTTGGGTATACCTCGGGATTTCCTTGAGTTTCCCTGTTTATGTTTCTACTCCTATGGGGGATTTTCTTATTGTGGACCGCGTTTATCGGTCATGTTTGGTTACTATTCGTGGTTTTAAGACCATAGCAGATTTATTGTTACTCTGTAAGGTTGATTTTGATATTATTTTGGGCATGGGCTAGTTGTCACCCTATTATGCTATTCTTGATTGTCACGCCAAGACCGTGACACTGGCTATGCCTGGTATTTCGCGTATTAAGTGGAGTGGTACTTTAGATCACACTCCTAGTAGAACTATTTCTTTTCTTAAAGCTCAGCCTATGGTTGAGAAGGGGTGTGCCGCGTATTTAGCTTATGTGAGAGATGTCAGTGTTGATACCAATTCTGTTGATTCAGTTCCAGTGGTACGGGATTATCCTGATGTGTTTCCAGCTGATCTTCCGGGCATGCCGCCTGATAGAGACATTGATTTTGGCATTGATCTGTTGCCGGGCACTCAGCCCATTTTCATTCCTCCGTATCGTATGGCTCCTCCTGAGTTGAAGGAGTTGAAGGATCAGTTGCAGGAATTGCTTGATAAGGGTTTTATTCGACCCAGTATTTCATCGTGGGGTGCCCCTATCTTGTTTGTGAAGAAGAAGGATGGTTCTATGCGTATGTGTATCGATTATCCCCAGTTGAACAAGGTTACAGTGAGGAACCGTTATCCTTTGCCTCGTATTGATGATCTGTTTGACCAGCTTCAGGGCGCCCAGGTGTTTCTAACATTGATTTGCGCTCAGGTTACCATCAGTTGAAGATTCGGGAGCCAGATATCCCGAAGACTGCTTTCAGGTCGGTATGGCCATTACGAGTTCCTGGTTATGTCATTGGGGCTGACCAATGCCCCAGCAGCTTTTATGCATTAGATGCACAGTGTGTTCAGGCCATATCTCGACTCGTTTGTCATTGTTTTCATCGATGATATTCTTGTATACTCCCGGAGTCGGGAAGATCATGAGCAGCACCTGAGGACAGTGCTTCAGACCCTGAGAGAGAAGAAGTTATATGCAAAGTTCTCAAATGTGAGCTTTGGTTGAGTTATGGGGCATTCTTAGGCCACGTGATTTCAAGTGAGGGCATTCGTGTGGATCCGAGGAAGATAGAGGTCATACAGAGTTGGCCCAGGCCGTCCTCAGCTACAGAGATTCGCAGTTTCCTTGGCTTGGCGGGCTACTACCGTCGATTTGTGGAAAGATTTTCATCGATTGCGACCCCTATGACTAGACTGACCCAAAAGGGTGCCCTATTTTAGTGGACAGAGGTGCGTGAGTCGAGCTTTCAAAAACTCAAGACAGCTTTCACTACAGCCCCAATTTTAATGTTGCCTACCAGTTCGAAGTCTTATACTGTCTATTGTAATGCCTCGAGAGTTGGCCTCGGAGCGATGTTGATGCAGGATAGTAGGGTGATTGCCTATGCGTCCAGACAGTTGGAAATACATTAGAAGAATTACCCTGGCCACGACCTTGAGCTAGCTGCTATTGTTCATGCCTTAAAGATCTAGCGTCATTATTTGTTCGGTGTGCCTTGTGAGATCTATACTGACCATTGGAGTTTTCAGCACTTGTTCAAGCAGAAGGATCTAAATATGCATCAGAGGTGGTGGTTAGAGTTGCTGAAGGATGGTGATATTACTATTCTGTATCACCCGGGCAAGGCCAATGTGGTGGCGGATGCCTTGAGTCGTCGGGCAGAGAGTTTGGGAGTTTGGCATATTTACCAGCTTTAGAGAGGCCTATGGCGATGGATGTGCAAGCCTTAGCCAGCCAGTTTGTGAGATTGGATCTTTCGGAGCCTAGTCGGGTTCTAGCTTGTGTGGTTTCCCAGTCTTTCTTATTTGATCGTATTAGGGAGTAGCAGTATGATGACCCTCATTTGATTGTCCTTAAGGACAAGATTCAGCGTGGTGATGCCAGAGATGTGACCATCGGAGATGACGGGGTATTGAGGATGCAGGGCTGAATTTGTGTGCCCAATGTTATGAGCTTCGAGAGTTGATTTTAGTAGAGGCCTATAGTTTGCGGTATTCCATCTATCCGGGTGCCGCGAAGATGTATCAGGACTTGAGGCAGCACTATTGCTGGAGGCGGATGAGAAAAGATATAGTTGGTTATGTGTCTAGATGCCTCAACTGCCAGCAGGTGAAGTATGAGCACCAGCGGCCGGATGGGTTGCTTCAGCATATAGAGATTCCAGAGTAAAAATAGGAGCGCATCACCATGCATTTTGTAACGGGACTCCCACGGACCTTGAAGAAGTTTGATTCCATTTGGGTCATTGTGGATCGGCTAATCAAGTCCGCTCATTTCATCCTGTGTACACCACTTATTCATCGGAGTGGTTGGCGGAGATTTATATCCGGGAGACGTCTATCTGCATTGTATCCCAGTTTCTATTATTTCAGACAGAGGTACTCAGTTTACATCGTGGTTCTAGAGAGTTGTGCAATAGGAGCTAGGTACTTGGGTGGAGTTGAGTACAGCATTTTACCCCCAGACGGATAGACAGTCCGAGCGCACTATTCAGATTCTTAAGGATATGCTCCGTGCATGTGTGATTGAGTTTGGAGGGTCTTGGGATCAATTTTTTGCCATCGGCGGAGTTTGCTTACAACAACACTTATCAATCCAGCATTCAGATGGCTCCGTATGAGTCTTTATATGGTAGGAGGTGTGGACCTCCGGTGGGTTGGTTAGAGCCGGGTGAGGCCAGACTATTGGCATAGAGTTGGTTTGGGATGCATTGGAGTAGGTTAAGATGATTCAGAATAGGCTTCACACAGCCCAGTCCAGTCAGATGAGCTATGTGGACAGGAAGGTTCGTGATGTTTCATATATGGTTGGTGAGCGGGTTCTGCTTCGGGTTTCGCCTATGAAAGGCGTCATGAGGATGGGAAGAAAGGGAAGTTGAGTCCGAGGTTTATTGGCCCTTTTGAGATTTTGAGGCAAGTTGGGGAGGTTGCTTATGAGCTTGCCTTTCCTCCCAGTTTCGCCGGGGTTCATTCGGTATTTCATATTTTGATGCCCCGGAGATATCACGGTGACCCGTCGCACGTATCGGATTTCAGTTCAGTCAAGTTGGACAAGGACCTATCCTATGTTGAGGAGCCAATGGCTATATTGGACAGACATAACAGAAAGTTGAGGTCAAAGAACATTTCTTCAGTAAAGGTTCAGTGGCAGGGTCAGCCGGCCGAGGAGGCGACCTGGGAGACCGAGCAGGATATGCGCACCAGTTACCCTCATCTTTTTACTACTTCAGGTATGTTCTCTATGCTCGTTCGAGGATGAAAGAATGTTTAAGTATAGGAGGATGTGACGACCCGGCCGGTCATCTTAAGAATTAACGCCCCGATCCCCTATCTACTGTTTTCCCCAAGTCTATTTATGCTAATTTGAATTTTTGGGATGTTCGGTTTTGAGTTTCGGAGAGTTTTGAGATACTTAGTCCCTAAATGAGAGCTAAAGTATTAGAAAGTTGTTCGTAGTCAGAACATGGCGAAAACAGCCTCGGAATGAAAATATGATGGTTTTGTTAGCTCCGTTAGGTGATTTCGGGGTTGGGAGCATGTTCGGAATGTTTTTTGGAGGTCCGTAGCTGATATAGGCTTGAAATGCCGAAGTTCAAGTTTTTGAAGTTTCTGGTCCGATTATGAGATTTTGATCTAAGGGTCGAAATGAAATTCCAAGAGTTTCTGTAGCTTCGTTATGTGATTTGGGACGTGTGTGTAAAATTTCAGGTCATTCGGAGGTGATTTCGTTAAGTTTTTGATCGAATGCGTGTTTCAAAAGTTTTAGAAGAACTTAGGCTTGAATTCGATGTAATTTGATGGTTTCGGTGTCGTTTTAGTTATAGGAGGTGTTGGTGTTTTTGGTTGAGGTCCCGGGGGCCTCGGGGTGATTTCAGATGGTTAACGGGAAAGTTTTAGACTTGTGAAATTGGAGAGTTTTGGACTTCTGAAAGTGGATTCTGGACGTAAGTGAATTTCTGCAGAAGTGGAAGGTTGACCACAAAAGCGGAAGTCGCAGAAGCGAGAATTTGACCGCAGATGCAGAAACCACTGTAATGAAATAACAAATTTGAGGGTTTAGTTTCAAAAGTTGGAAAATCAAATTGGAGCTAGGGAGAGGGTGATTTTGAGAGAGTTTTGAAGAGAAAATCATTGGGTAAAGTTTATTTAATCCTTTCTAGTTATATTCCCTCAATCTTTAGTTAATTTCATCATTTAATTTCAAAATTTTGGTAGAAATTGGGGGAAACGTTCTTAGACCTTTGATGGAGGATTTGAGGGGTCACTTGGACTCCAATTTCAGTGTTCTTGTTATGTATAGACTCGTGAGAGTACGAGGGTGCTGAAAATGTAAAAATTATCCGGTTCCGAGACGTTGGCTTGAGGGGCATTTTGGTCATTTTACCTAATCTTGTGCCTTAGCTTTAAATTAAATAGTAGAATCAACTGCTTGAGATTTTATTTATGATATGTAATTGAATTGAATAGATTTGGGCCATTTAGAGTCGGATACTCGTGGCAAAAGGCGTGGTTTCTAGTTGATTTTTGTGCCGGTTCGAGGTAAGTGGCTTGTCTAACCTTGTGTGGGGGACCTTTTCCCCTTAAGATATGATATTTGATATTTGAATGGCTCGTACGTGAGGAAACAAGCGCGTACTTGAGCTAATTGTTCAAAAATCCGTTTTTACTTGAAGTATTTCAATTGAGTTTTCTTGCTTATCTCTTTATCCTAATTGTAAGCTTTTCCTGCGTTAGCTTAGAGAAGCATGTCTAGTTGACTTACTTCCCTATTTGCTTAAACTGTCTTTGTTTGTACTCCGTAAAGCATGTTAGGCTAGAATTTACTATTTCTTGTTCCGAGTTTAGTACTTTTCTTGTTGTTTGAGCTGTTGTTGTATGTTTTAAATTTGAGACTACGGGACGGCATCCCTGGAAATCCCCTACACGTGATATGTTCTGGATTGAGAGTGCGGGATACTAAGAGATCCCTGGCACACACACACACACATATAGATATATATATATATATATATAGATATATATATATATATATATATATATATATATATATATATATATGAGGATGCCAAAAAATCCTCGGGATGCCAAGAGATCCTCGAATTTGTTATTGAATATACCAAGAGATACTCGGGATACCAAGAGATTCTCGAATTTGCTATTGAGGATACCAATAGATCCTAGAGATATCAAGAGATCCCCAAATTTGCTATTGAGGATACCAAGAGATCCTTGGGATACTAAGAGATCCCCAAATTGCTATTGAGGANACACACATATATATATATATATATATATATATATATATATATATATATATATATATATATATATATATATATATATATGAGGATGCCAAAAAATCCTCGGGATGCCAAGAGATCCTCGAATTTGTTATTGAATATACCAAGAGATACTCGGGATACCAAGAGATTCTCGAATTTGCTATTGAGGATACCAATAGATCCTAGAGATATCAAGAGATCCCCAAATTTGCTATTGAGGATACCAAGAGATCCTTGGGATACTAAGAGATCCCCAAATTGCTATTGAGGATACCAAGAGATCCTCGGGATACCAAGAGATCCCTCATGTATACGGTGAGGATACTAAGAGATCCCCGGTTATCATTCCTTTTATGAGCAGCATTTCCTTGTATTGTCTTGTTTCTGCCTTCTAGTACTACATTCCTTATTTATCCTGTTTAGATTCTCGCTGTAGACTTTATCTATATTGTTCTTCATTATCCTATCATTTATTTTGTTTTATCTCAGTAGGGCCCTGACCTTCCTCGTCACTACCCAACCGAAGTTAGGCTTGGCACTTATTGAGTACCAGTGTGGTGTACTCATGCCCCTTCTGTGCATGTTTTTCATGTGCAGATCCAGGTACTTCATCTCAGGCATACTATCCTTGAGGTAGGAAGAGCTACAGAGACTTCGAGGTACATCTGCAGCATCCGCAGACCGAAGAGTCTCCTTCTTTACTCTATCTGTAGTATTTAGCCTTCTTTTCGTACTTTTGCTTTAGACATTCTGGAGTTAGAGCCATGTATTACTTCCTGTTAGCTCGTGTTCCCGTGAGTTTCTGAGTTTTGGGGTGATATTGTAGACTTCCGCATTATTGAGTGGTATATGTCGAGTGGCATTTTTATACAGTTTTCTTTTAGTTTTTCAGTTTTAAATAAATTATTCCGCAAGTTATGTTATTTTTTTCGCATTGTTAGGCTTACCTAGTTATAGGGACTAGGTGCCATCATGACATGTTCACGGAGGGCGAACAGGGGTCGTGACACCAGATTTTGGGTGGTTAAGTATTAAGTATTTGTATTAGATATAGTTTTCATATATTTTATCGTTGTTTTCCGCTTGAATTTAAATTTTCGCTGTTATCATGTTATCGCCTTATAATTGTTAAAAAGAAATAAATGGTTAGTGAAGTAACTGAAGTAAAAGGTTGGCTTGCCTAGCTCACATTATTAGGCGCCATCACGACTCCCAATGATGGGAAGTTCGGGTCATGGCAAATCATGAATACACAAGTTATTAAATAAATTTAAGATTTAGCATATTATAAAATAATTTTTTAAAGCTTACATGAAAGAATGCTATCATGTTTGACACCTCGAATGGTGATATTAGTTAACACTACTAAAAACAATCTATATATAAGCTTTGTTCATTGTTTAAATTTGTTAACCATAACTTTTAACATTATATAATTATTTAGGTTATTTGTTTTACAAATTATTCAAAATCATAAATTCCTCACATAATCCCTGTCATCCTCTTATATGCATTTTTTAGTATAATAATTTTTGTTGTTTTTTTCATTTAGCATTTTAATTATAATAAATAATTATTTGGAACTACTATATATATATATATATATATATATATATATATATATATATATATATATATATATATATATATATATATTACTATTCGTATACTTTTTTTCCTTGTTACATATATTTTGTATTTGCAGTTTTAAATACCTTATCATACGATTATTTTTCAGTTTTTCTCTTAAATGCATTTTTTACCATAGTACTTTTAGAAAAATTTTGTAATTAGTTTTTACTTGCAAGAAATAATGATGTGGAATTACTTATATTTTTCTTGCAATATGATATAATTAATTTTAGTTTTAGTTATTGATATTATCTACCCATAAATTTAAATATATTTTTTTCATTTAACACCTATTAAGATTTCAATTAGATAACCTTATCCATAGAGTATGTTTTGTTGAATCATAATTCAAAGACTTTCTCATAGCAAATTCAAATATGCCTTATCTTCTATATGTATTTCTACATTATAATTTTTATTCATATACTTTTTTCCTTGTTGTATATATATTGTGTTTGCAGTTTTAAGTACTTTATTGTCACGACCCAATTCCACAATGGATCATGAGGTTACCTGACACCCTTGTCAGGCCAGCCAATGCGGAAACTTTACAAAAATTATTATGCTACTTCTAATTAAGATTAAGTGGAATAAACACTTGACTTGATATATAAACCAGAAGGACGAAATACTATAGATAATATAGTAGTACACAACACCCAAATAGTAGTCTACCAAGTGTGTGCCAGAACCTGGTGTCACAAGCTACGGACAACTAACAGAATACACAACCCAAAATAATACCGTTGTATCCCACTGTTTGAGTCTGAATAGAAAAAAAATAACAAAAATACAAAGGAAGGACTTCTTCGGCTGCGGATCGACATGGAGGGGAAGACAGCTCACCGTAAAAGTCCCAAATCCGCTCACGGGCGCGCACCAGAATGATAGCCAGTCCACCTGTCGCAGATCATGTACATTTAAGTACAGAAGTGTAGTATGAGTACATAAAAATATGTACCCAGTAAGTATCCCGTCTAATCTAGAAGAAGTAGAGACGAGAGGTCGACTTGATACCTACTAGGGTCAAGATAATATATTAATAATGCGCTAAATAAAGCATGAATAATCTCAAATGACAATAAGTTAAAATGAAAACAAATCATAATTATGACCTTGATCATATTTCATTTATCATTTTTCTTTTTACATACTTAGCGATTAATAACGTCATGTCTAGTCTTAAACATATATGCATCATGCGCAAACACGTCGAGGTCGACGGCCCGCTCCAACAGAAAATAAAAATGTGCGTTGCCGAGGGTCGAACGGCCCGTACTATAGATGCATATATTTCAACCTAGGCGATCGGCCAGATCCATACATATTAAGAAACATCAAGAATACACACAAAGGCTCATTTTTATACAAGAAAAATTCCTACAAGGTTCAACAAGTTCATATGTTCACTTTTCATTTCTCTCTAGTCTCTAGCATATCATAAACGGTCATCTTGGAAATTTAAACGAAAGATATCTTCAAATTAGGAATGATGTGCGTCCTAAACTACCCAAGTAATTAATATCATAGTAGCTATGCACGGACTCTCATCACCTAGTACATTTAGCAGCAAATTCTCATTAATTAATCCTATGGGGACAATTCCCTCTTACAAGGTTAGAAAGGAGACTCACCTTGCTCCAAGGCGCACCTCCAAGATTAAAACAAGTCCAAGCCCTCAAGTCAGAGCCAAACGATCAGAAACTAGTTAAAGGAAGTAAGAACTAGTCAATATAAGTTTACAAGATTGAGTTCTAGCTATTTAAGCCATTTCCCAACCCCTGTCATAAGTTTCCTAATTTCTAACCCCGGGCCCACGTGCCCGGATTCCGAGATTTTTCGAGGGAAGTTGTTCTCTAAAACCTAAGGATCCATAATATATTAATTCTAGTTCATTACATAGCCAATTACATGATTTAATCTTAGTTTTATTAAAATCCTAGGTCTAGCTCTAACCCTTGATGTTTACTTAGTTTTTAGTGTTCAATCTACCTAATGTACATGTATTTAAACTAAGGATGAATGCGAATTACTTACCTTGAAATGTTATGTTGAAACCCTCTCTTCGAAAGCCGCAAATTCGCCTAAGTGTGGAGTAGTGTGTGCAATAAATGACCTTGAGCTCGAATTAAAAAGGCTCACTGCCCAGCGATTTTTGCTCCTGCGGTCCCGCTTCTGCGGAAAAGTGGCCATATCTGCGACTTTGGTCATAAGGGATTTGGCCGCTTCTGTGGTCTGGGAGTCGCATAGGCGAAATGGCTTCTGCAATTATTGGGCCACTTCTGCGGCTTGGGCCAAAATTGGTTGGACCGCATATGCGGTTTGGGTGTTGCATAAGCGGAATCGCTTTTACGATCCCTGGGCCGCTTCTGCGATTTTCCTTGGGATTCCCCCATTTCTCTTCTGCGATTCGTTTACCACATCTGCGGTCCCGCTTCTGCGGCTCAAGAACTGCATATGCGGTTATGACAGAAGTAGCAACCTACAGCTCTTTTTAAGTTTTTCTACTTCGCTCGAACCTCGCTCATTTGATGCTCGGGGCTCCCGAGCTCCGCCCGAACATACCGACAAGTCTGACATCACGAGGCGAACCTACCCAAGCCATCGGATCACTCAAAACGACGCTAAATCTTGGAATCATGTCCTAAAACCAAATGGATCAAACTATTGAACTTCAAGTTCTTAATTCTCTTCTAATGGGTCAAAACGCCCTTAAACTAATCGAATTGACACCAAATTTTACGGGCAAATATTAAACAATATTACGGACCTGTACCAAGCTTCGGAACAAAAATTCGATCCCAATACCTAGGGAATCGATGATTGCTTAGTTTCTTTAATTCCTTAAAACTTCGATTAAACAATTTTGGATAAAAATTCATTACTCGAGCTAGGGACCTCGGAATTCGATTTCGGAGATACGCCCAGGTCCCATATTTTCCCACGTACCCTCAGAAATTGTCAAATTACGAATTCGGGTCCATTTTCCCAAAAATATTGACCAAAGTCAAACTTGGTCATTTTAAGAAATCTTAAAGAAGCAAAATGGCATATTTTTATTCAAAACACTTCCAATTCCCGAACCAATTGCCCCTGTGAGTTGTAAGTTAGTTAAGGAAAGTACGGGAAGCTTTATTTAGGGGAACGGGGTTCTAAAAAACAAAACGACCGGTCGGGTCGTTACGTTCTCCACGTCTTAAACAAACGTTCATCCTCGAACGGACATAGAAAAGTACCTGGACTGCTGAATAAGTGGGGATATTTGCTCCGCATGTCCTCCTCGGACTCCTAGGTCGCCTCCTCGACCGGTTGGCCCCTCCACTTGACCCTCACTACAGAAATCCTCTTGGATCTCAACTGGCAATCATGTCTATCAGTAATGGCGATTGGCTCCTCCTCGTAGCCCAAGCTCTCGTCTAACTAAATGGTACTGAGGTCCGGCACGTGTGATAGATCGGCATGATACTTCCGAAGCATCGATACATGAAAAACTGGATGAACTCCCGATAGACTGGGAGGTAAAGCAAGCTCATAGGCAACCTCTCCAACTCGCCTCAACACCTCAAAGAGGCCAATAAACCTTGGGCTTAGCTTGCCCTTCTTCCCGAACCTCAAAATGCCCTTCATCGGCGAGACTTTCAAGAGAACCTTCTCGCCAATCATCAATGATACATCACGCGCCTTCTGATCAGCGTAACTCTTCCATCTGGACTGAACTGTGCGGAGCCTCTCCTGAATCAGCTTGACCTTATCCAAGGCATCCTGTACCAAAATTGTACCAAGAAACTTAGCCTCTCCAGGCTCAAACCACCCAATAGAAGAACGACAACGTCGATCATATAAAGCCTCATATGGGGCCATCTCTATACTGGACTGATAGTTGTTATTGTATGCAAACTCTGCTAACGGCAAGAACTGATCCCACTGCCCTCCAAAGTCAATCACACATGCTCTAAGCATATCCTCCAAGATTTGCACTGTTCGCTCCGACTGACCGTCGATCTGAGGATGGAATGTTGTGCTAAGCTCTACACGAGTCCCCAACTCACTCTGCACGACTCTCCAGAAATGGGAAGTGAACTAAGGGCCCCTGTCAAATATGATGGAAAATGGCACACCGTGTAACCTAACTATCTCCGGAATGTAAATCTGAGCATATCTCTCCGCTGTATAGGTAGTCTCCATAGGAATGAAATGGGCCGACTTGTTCAACCTATCCACAACGACCCGTATAGAATACACCTTCCGCATGGTCCGCGGCAACCCAACCACAAAATCCATGGTGATGCCTCCCACTTCCACTCCGGAATGGGCATCTGCTGAAGAAGGCCACCTGGCCTCTGATGTTCACACTTGACCTGCTGGCAATTCAAACTTCTAGCTACATAATCCATGATATCTTTCTTCATCCTGCGCCACCAGTAATGCTGCCTCAAGTCACGATACATCTTCGTGGCACCCGGATGAATGGAGTACCTCAAATTGTGGGCCGCCTCTAGGATCCCCTCCCTGAGACCATCAATATTAGGAACACATACACGGCCCTGAAGCCGCAACACACCATCCTCACCAATAGAAACCTCCTTGGCATCCCCTGAAGTACTGTCTCTCTGAGAACCTGCAAATGTGGATCATCATACTGGCGGGCCTTAATCTCCCCCAATAATGAGGACTGAGCAACCACACATGCTAGAACCCGGCTGGACTCTGAATGTCCAACCTCACAAGTTTGTTGGCTAAGGACTGGATGTCCAAATCCAGGAGCCTCTCCTCTGCTGGAATGAATGCCAAACTACCCATACTCTCCGCCTTTCTGCTCAAGGCATCTGTGACCACATTGGCCTTGCCCGGATGATAAAGAATGGTAACGTCATAATCCTTCAGTAACTCAAGCCACCTGCGCTGCCTCAAATTATGGTCCCTCTGCTTGAACAGATGCTACAAGCTGCGCTGATTGGTATAAACCTTACAAGGCACCCCATACAAATAGTGCCTCCATATCTTAAGAGCATGAACAATCGCGAGCAACTCCAGATCGTGCACATGATAATTCTTCTCATGAACCTTTAGCTGACACGAAGCATATGCAATAACCCGCCCTTTCTGCATTAACACACATCCCAAACCAATGCGTGAGATCATAATATACAGTATAAATCCCCACACCGAAAGCCAATACAAGAATTGGTGTTATAGTCAAAGCCGTCTCGAGCTTCCGAAAGATCTCCTCACAATCATCGGACCAATGAAATGGGGCACCCTTCTGGGTCAATCTGGCCAAAGGTGACGCAATGGATGAAAAGCCCTGCACAAATCGTCGATAATAACCTGCTAGGCCCAGAAAACTCCTGATCTCGGTCACTGAAGTGGGACGTGGCCAACTCTGAACTGCCTCAATCTTCTTGGGATCCACCTCAATACCCTCTCCTAACACTACATGCCCCAAGAATGCCACTGACTCAAGCCAAAACTCACACTTGGAGAACTTAGCATACAACTTCTGCTCTCGCAAGGTCTGAAGCACTACTCTCAAATGCTGCTCGTGCTCCCCCAGGCTACATGAGTATATCAAGATGTCGTCAATGAAGACGATAACAAAGGAATCAATGTAAGGCCTGAATACCCAGTTCATCAGTTCCATAAATGTCGCTGGGGCATTAGTCAAACCGAAGGACATCACCAGAAACTCATAGTGGCCATATCTAGTTCTCAATGTAGTCTTTGGAACATCCAAGTCCCGAATTTTCAGTTGATGATACCCTGACCTCAGTTCGATTTTAGAGAATACCCTAACTCCCTGCAGCTGATTAAACAAATCATCAATACAAGGCAGCGGGTACTTGTTCTTGATGGTGACCTTATTCAACTAGCGGTAATCAATGCACATCCGCATGGTCCCATCCTTATTTTATACAAATAGCACTGGTGCGCCCCAAGGTGATACATTGGGCCTGACAAACCCCTTTGCCAACAACTCCTCTAACTGCTCCTTTAGCTCTTTAGTATCCATAAAGCATGGTGGAATAGAAATAGGCTGAGTGCCTGGAGCCAAATCAATACAGAAATCAATATCGCGATCCGAAGGCATGCCTGGAAGATCAGAAGGAAAAAAATCGGCGAACTCTTGAACTACTGGCACTGAACCAATCATTGGGGACTCCGCGGTGATGTCTCAAACATAAGCTAGATAGGCCAAACACCCCTTCTTGACCAAGTGTCGAGCCTTCAGAAAGGAAATAACCCTGCTAGGCATATCAACCGTGGAACCCTTCTACTCAATTCTTGGCGATCCTGGTATCACTAGTGAAACAGTATTGGCATGGAAATTAAGGACAGTGTGATATGGAGACAACCAATCCATGTCCAGGATGACCTCAAAATCAATCATATCAAGCAACAGAAGGTCTGCTCTTGTCTCGAAACTATAGAAAGTAACCACACAAGACCGATAGATCCGATCCACAACCACAGAATCCCCCACAAGAGTGGACACATGAACATGAACACCCAGAGGCTCAGGAGAAATAACTAGGAAATGAGCAAACAGAGATGATACATATGAATAAGTAGACCCTGGGTCAAATAATACCGAAGCATCCCTACCACCGACGGAAATAATACCTGTGATAACGGCATCTGAGGCCAATGTATCTGGCATGGCTGGAAGGGCATAGAATCTAGCTAAAGCACCATCTATCTGGTCTCCATATGTCTGAGTAGTAGCTGGCTGACCTCTGCCCGTTTGGCCCCCCACCCCTGGGACGGCCTCTACCAGTGGCCCGCTGGTGCTACAGTCATGGGCTGCTGCCCCTGCTACACTGCCTTGCCCCTAAGCCTGGGGTAGTATCTCTTCATGTGACCCAGGTCCCCGCACTCAAAGCAACGAGGTGCGGCAGCCTACTATCCAGATGGCTGAACCTGAAAACCAGAAGGCCCACTAGAAGAAGCCTGAATAGCCGGTGGGCGATATGAACTCTCTGGCATAGCACTAAAATAAGAACTGGAAGAATCCGAAGGACCTGGATACCCACTGGATGAACCCTGAATAGCTGGCGGGCGATAAGAACTCTCTGGCATGGCGCTAAAATAGGAACGCGCTGGAGCACCCTGAGCAGGTTGTGGTGCTGAAACTTGGGGCCTGCTGGGCTGACCCTTCCCAAACTGACCTCTACCCCTAGTTGGGGTGCCTCTGAACTATTCGGAGAATTTGGCCCTCTTATCTTGCTGCATCTGCTCTCTACCCCCTCAAACGGTAACCCTCAATCCTGCGAGCAATCTCAAGTACTAGCTGATACCCGATGCCCATCTCTACCTCTCGGGCCGTACCCGACCATATAGTGGGGTGTAACCCCGCAACGAATCTCCGTACTCTCTCTGCCTCTTTGGGGAGTATCATAAGTGCATGGCGAGACAACTCAAATAACCTCGCCTCATAATCGGTCACTGACATCTGACCCTACTCCAGATGCTAAAACTGATGACGCAGCTCTTCCCTCTCAGAGGGTGGAATGTACCGATCAAGGAATAACTGTGCGAACTAAACCTAAGTGAGGGGAAGAGCACCTGCTGGCCTGCTAAGTGCATACGACTGCCACCATCTACGGGCCCTTCCCTCAAGCTGAAAAGTAGTGAAGTCAACTCCATGCGACTCCAATATCCACATGTTGTACAGTCTGTCCCTGCACCTGTCAATGAAGTCCTGGGCATCCTCATGACGCTCTCCCCTGAAGACTGGAGGGTGCAGCCTGGTCCATCTATCCAATAACTTATGCGGATCGCTATCCACAACTGGCCTGGGCTAGGGTGCAAATGCAGCAACTAGCTGAGTCCCATATGCGGGTGGTGCACCCGGAGTCTGATATACTGCAGCTGCATGACCTGGAGCTTAAGCAGTAGGGGTCTGGGCTCCCCCTCCTGTCTGTGAAGCAGTTGGGTCTACTAGAAATACACCAGCCTGAGTCATAGTGTCCATGAATTGTAGCATGCGGCCCATGACCTCCTGAAATCCCGGTGCTGTCATGAAATCCATCGGAGTAGGCTCAGCTGCAGGTGCCTCGCCCTGCTCCTCAATGATGGGATCCCTCGCAGGACCTACCGATGGTGCAACTGGAACGGCTCTGGGACACCGTCGTCCCCTACCGCGGGCTGGTGCCCTCCCTCGGCCTCTGCCTCGGCCTCTAACAACAGGGGGAGTAGCTCCTCCCGGGTCCAGAACGTCAGCAGTATGAGTCCTCACCATCTGTGAGAGAATAGAAGAGGGAAATTTAGTACACTAAGCACTGCACGATAGGAAATGAATAAGGAGTAGCCTTTCCTAATACCCTATAACCCCTCAAAGATAAATACAGACGTCTCCGTACCTATCAACAAGACTATATCAGGTTTGCCCATAACTCGTGAGACCTACGTGAACCTAGTGCTCTGATACCACGTTGTCACGACCCAATTCCACAATGGATCATGAGGGCACCTAACCCCCTTGTCAGGCCAGCCAATGCGGAAACTTTATAAAATATTCTTACGCTACTTCTAATTAAGAATAAGTGGAATAAACACTTGACATGATATATAAACCAGAAGGACGAAATATTGTAGATAATATAGTACACAATCCCCAAATAGTAGTCTACCAAGTGTGTGCCAAAACCTGGTGTCACAAGCTACAGGAAACTAATAGAATACACATCCAAAAATAATACCGTAGTATCCTACTGTCTGAGTCTGAATAGACAAAAAATAACAAAAATACAAAGGAAGGAATTCTTTGGCTGCGGATCGACATGGAGGGAAAGACAGCTCACAGTAGAAGTACCAAATCCGCTCACGGGCGCAAAAGCAGAATGATAGCCAGGTCCACCTGTCTCAGATCCTGTACATTTAAGTATAGAAGTATAGTATGAGTACATAAAAATATGTACCCAGTAAGTATCCCGTCTAATCTCGAAGAAGTAGAGACGAGAGGTAGACTTGATACCTACTAGGGTCAAGATAATATATTAATAATACAATAAATAAAGCATGAAGAATCTCAAATGACAATAAGTTAAAATGAAAACAATTCATAATTATGTCCTTGATCATATTTCATTTATCATTTTCCTTTGTACATACTTAGCGAGTAATCACGTCATGTCTAGTCTTAAACATATATACATCATGCGCAAACACGCAGAGGACGACGGCCCGCTCTAACAGAAAATAAAAATGTGCACTACGGAGGGTCGAGCGGCCCGCACCATAGATCCATCTATTTCCACCGAGGCGATCAGCCCGATCCATACATATTAAGAAACATCAAGAATACACACAAAGGCTCATTTTTATACAAGAAAAATTCCTACAAGGTTCAACAAGTTCATATGTTCACTTTTCATTTCTCTCTAGTCTCTAGCATATCATAAACGGTCATCTTGGCAATTTAAATGAAAGATATCTTCAAATTAGGCATGATGTGGGTCCTAAACTACCCAAGCAATTAACATCATAGTAGCTACGTACGGACTCTCGTCATCTAGTACGTACGTAGCACCCGTATTTAGCAGCAAATTCCCATTAATTAATCCTATGGGGACAATTTCCTCTTACAAGGTTAGAAAGGAGACTCACCTCGCTCCAAGGCGCACCTCCAAGATTAAAAAAAGTCCAAGCCCTCAAGTCGGAGCCAAACGATCACAAACTAGTTAAAGGAAGTAAGAACTAGTCAATATAAGTTTATAAGATCGAGTTCTAGCTATTTAAGCCATTTCCCAACCCCTTTCACAAGTTTCCTAATTTTTGACCCCGGGACCACGTGCCCAGATTCCGAGATTTTTCGAGGGAAGTTGTTCTCTACAACCTAAGGATCCATAATATATTACTTCTAGTTCATTACATAGCCAATTACATGATTAAATCTTAGTTTTATTAAAACCCTAGGTCTAGCTCAAACCTTTGATTTTTACTTAGTTTTTAGTGTTCAATCTATCTAATTTACATGTATTTAAACTAAGGATGAATGGGAATTACCAACCTTGAAATGTTATATTGAAACCCTCTCTTTGGAAGCCCCAAATTCGCCTAAAGTCTGGAGTAGTGTGTGCAATAAATGACCTTGAGCTCGAATTAAAAGGGCTCATTACCCAGCGATTTCTACTCCTGCGGTTTGGGGACCGCATCTGCGACCCCGCTTCTGCGTAAAAGTGGCACACCTGCGGCTTCAGGTATAAGGGACTGGGCCACTTCTACGGTTATTGTCCACTTCTGTGGCTTGCGCCAAAAATGGTTGGACCGCATCTGCGGTTTGGGGTCGCATAAGCGGAACCGCTTCTGCGGTCCCTAGGCCGCTTCTATGGTTTTCCCTGGGCTTTCCCCTTTTCGCTTCTGGACCGCGTCTGCGGTCCCGCTTCTGTGGCTCATGAACTGCAGATGCGGTTATGACAGAAGCAGCAACCTACAGCTCTTTTTAAGTTTTTCTACTTCGCTCGAACCTCGCTCGTTTGACGCTAGGGGCTCCCGAGCCCCGCCCGAATATACCGACAACTCTGAAATTACGAGGCGGACCTACGCGAACCCTCGGATCACTCAAAACAACGCTAAATCTTGGAATCATGTCCTAAAACCAAATGGATCGAACTATTGAACTTCAAGTTCTTAATTCTCTTCTAACGAGTCAAAACGCCCTTAAACTACTCAGATTGACACCAAATTTTATGGGCAAGTCTTAAACAACATTAGGGACATGTACCAAGCTTCGGAACTAAAATTCGATCCCGATACCTAGGGAATCAATGATTACTTAGTTTTTTTTATTCCTTAAAACTTCGATTAAACAAGTTTAGATAAAAATTCATTACTCGGGCTAGGGACCCCGGAATCCGGACATACGCCCAGGTCCCATATTTTCTCACGGACCCTCAAAAATTATCAAATCACGAATTCGGGTACGTTTTCTCAAAATATTGACCGAAGTCAAACTTGGTCTTTTTAAGAAATCTTAAAGAAGCAAAAGGACATATTTTTACTCAAAACCCTTCCAATTCCCGAACCAATCGCCCCCGCGAGTTGAAAATTAATTAAGGCAAGTACGGGAAGCTTTATTTAGGGGAGCGGGGTTCTAAAAGACAAAACAATCGATCGAATCGTTAAATTTATCATATGATTAGTTTTCAGTTTTTCACTTATGTCCTTGTCTATCATTCTTCTGTTAATATAACATAAATAGATATTTATATTCCTTAAATCTAAATTATTTCAATCCTTTTATTTTATTACTCAAAATTTCTTCATTCTTTTAATTTATAAAATAAATATTATATTAGCATAAATAATGTAAATCAATCCAAACTTGAGATAGACCTAAGAATATTGGTGGCATCTCAACGTAATAATTTAACAATCTTTTAGCATGATTTTACTTAATTGCTTGAAATTTTTATAACTTATAAACAAAGATTTGATTTACTAATATTTTATAAATTATATCGGTATTTTAAAATACTATATTAAAATCATATGCAACATGAAAAATAAACTTTTGCTTCTAACTTCCCAATAATAAACTTGAGATGGCTCATGATCTTACGAAGTAGTTGGGTAATTATTTCTCATTTAAGCCTCTAAACGCATTTGTATAGTCGTACACCTCTTCATTGAATGGCATGACTAAATTATCTTAAAAATTTTGAAATTAATAAATCAAATGGGTTAATAAAAATATCAACACAGGAAAAAAAACTAACAGGATAACACATAAAAGTAATATCCAGAATATTAAACAATTTAAGAAGTTTAGAGTTAACTAAATCATACCTTAATTGTTGTGGCTTCATCATTAATCTCATAATAAATACTTGATGATATTCTAAGTTCGTAAAATAGTTCGGGAATAAATATTACACGACTGCACAATAATGTAAATTGTAGAAGAAAATTACTTGATAATGATTCACTGTGAACACTAAATTTTTTGCAATCGATTAATCTTTCAACTTCTTCATAAATAAATAAAAAAGTGGTATCACCAATATTATCTTTCACCTTCACAAATATCTTGAATCTTATCTAGTCATTCCCTCGAGGCGGTAACCATTATCGAGATTCTGAGAATAAAGAAAGCAAAAGAGAAGGAGAAAAAACTCATAAGGTTACTGAGAAAAAAAAAAAAATTTGAAAAGAAGAGAGAAAAATTGTAAGGGATGAGTTTAGGACAAATCTGAGAAACTGTAACTGTTTGAATTCAAAAGTATAATTAAAGTTATTTTTAAGTTTACAAAATTCATGTAAACAATCTGCAATTTTTTCTCTATAAAGAAGGAGTAGCTCAACTACGTTAGTTTATTAAAAAAGTTAATATAAAAAATTGATAATTTCTCGATAAAAGAGTCCTAAATGTGCTTTAGATTACGACTGCACGGTTAATCTTAAGTTCATATTTTACTTATTTCAAAACAAATTTAGAACATTTTATAAGGACACTTGATAAGCTTGATAATCTATCAAGAATCTCTATATAATTTAACCAAGAAAAAGGGCAAAAATTTATTTTAAATAATTTTTTTTAAAAGAATAGGGTATAATTATTATTATTATTAATTACTCCCCCCGTTCCAATTTATGTGAACCTGTTTGACTGGGCACGGAGTTTAAGAAAAAAATGAAGACTTTTGGATTTTGTGGTCCCGAACAAGTCCAAATGGGGCCTAGAGTACTTGTGTGATTATAAAAACTTCTCATTAAGGGTAGAGTTGTAACTTTAAGCTAAATTGTTACCAAATTTAGAAGGGATTCATTCTTTTTGGAACGGACAAAAAAGAAAATAGGTTCACGTAAACTGGAACAGAGGGAGTATTAATTAAGAGAATATGTAAGGGGGCAACATGCCTTTTCAATTTCTTTAAAAACGGTTAAGTTAATAATGTGCAACTCATGTAGCCTGCTTTTTTTTTTATCTGAAAATAAAGAGGCAAAAACGTATGTTATTGGATTTTAAACATTTCAAAGTTAGGATAACTATACTGGAGAGAAAATGGTGCAAACATTTCGGAGCACTCGTAACCAAACAACTGAATTTGAATTTGAGTTTAAAAATAATTAAATAACTAATTACTAATTTATCTAACTGTGCCCTAAAACTACTACATGTCTTTTTTTTCTTTTAATAATATATAGAATATATAAATATATCAAAAATAAAAACAATGAAATTTTCTAATATGTACTTAAAAGTTAGAATAACTATTCAGGAGACAAAATGGTGTAAACATTTCATGTTTCAAGAAAAAATACTCATCTTTCTAGATCATTACTCAAAAACATAGATTCTCACACCAAAAAAAAATTTCAATACTAAGAAATTCTATCCAGAAAACATATATTAACTAACTATTAGTTTTGAAGTAGTTCTTTTCAAATAATTTTATAGCTTCTATTTTTTAGGAGGCTTGTCCCAAAGTATCATGTGGCATTTTCTGATTATAACACTTGTCTTAAGGAGAGGGCCACTTGTTTTAAATTAAATTCTATGACATCGAGGCCTTGAAAATCTCATTTAGAGTCACCTCGGTTTGCGTGCGCTGTCCGGGCGCGTAGCCGGAAAACTTAAATATGAAAATCTGTGAAAATGATAAATTTTGATTATAAATGAGCTAATTTGACTTTGGTCAATATTTTGGATAAACGGATCCGGACCCGTGATTCGACGGTCCCGGAGGATCCGTAGAAAAATATGAATCTTAGGCGTACGCCCGTAATCGAATTCCGAGACCCCAAGCCCGAGAAATGAATTATTAAAGGAAATTATTTTCTGAAATTATTTAAGGAAATTTAAAATGAAATCTGATTAGAACACGATGGTACAGGCATGTATTTTGGTTGCGGTACCCGGTACATGTCTTATATATGGTTTAAGTCATTTATGTAAAATTTGGTTGAAAACGGATATCATTTGACATGATTCGAACCTAAATTGCTAAATTTGATACTTAATGAAGTTTGAGAAAAGTTCTTGATTTTGAGGTTTGATCTGTTGTTATTGAGGTTATTTTGGTGATTTGATCGCAGTGATAAGTCCGTATGAGGTTGTTGAGTTAGTACGTGTGTTTGGTTAGGAGTCCCAAGGGCTTGGGTGTGTTTCGGAGGTGATTCGAGAAGTTTTGAACTTTAGAAAAATTGCAGAATATAGCTGTTCTCGTATGTTGAGATTTCCTTCTTCGCGTTCGTGGGATGGCCTTCACGAACGCAATGTGTATAATTTGATGAAGGGAAAATCCTTCTACGCGAACGCATAGCTCAGGATGCGAACGCGAGGAAGTAGGGGTTTATACCTTCGCGAACGCGGGCCTGGCCACGCGAACGCGAAGGCCAAGTGGGCGTGGGCGTGGGCAGGGGAGGGGTAGTTGTCTTACGCGAACGCTATCCGTTGGACGCAAACGCGAGGGCTCGAGGGGCTAAATCTTCGCGAATGCGAGCCTGTTTACGGGAGCCAAAGGCTTAACCAGCCTGATCCATCGCTAACACGAAGGTTCTGTCGCGATCGTGTAGGGCATTTTCACCCAGTGATTTTTAAAAACCAAAACAGAACCCATTACAGTATTTTATAAAAATTTACAAACCCCTTCTTCTCCAAAGCTCTTAGGCAATTTTTGAAGCAATTCTTCATCTTAATCTCTTAGGTAAGTAATCTTTAACTCATTTTCTTCATTTTCCATTAACACCCATTAGATTTCTAGGCCTAAATCATGTGAATAAGGGTAGAAAATAAGGGATTTGGATAGAGTCAGGGCTTTTTGATTAATTGTGATTTAGACCTCATTTTGGGGTCGAATTCTAGAAATAATTATATATTTGGGCTCGTGGGTGAATGGATGATTTGATTTGGGTCCGAACCTCATGTTTTGACCAAGCGGGCCCGGGGTCGATTTTTAGGGTTTTCAAGAATGATTAGAAGCTATAATTAAGCATTGGAATCAGATTATTTAGCCTTTATTAATGTTATTAAATCGATTATGCATAGATACGATTCTGTTGGAGCCAAATTCGAAAAGAAAGGCGGTTTTTGAGGATTGAGTTGGCCGTGGAAGTTTGAGGTAAGTGTCCGGTCTAACCTTAGCTTGAGGGATTAGAGGTTTTATCCTATTTGCTAATTGCTTCTTGTCGAGTACAACGTATAGGAATGGTGACGAGTATCTATACGTTGGTATCGAACATGACCGTGAGTCTTATATTGATAGTATTATGTTCTTAAATGTTGCTATGGATACTTTAATTGATGATTCTCAATATTGAGCAAAGATTTGGTTTATTCTCATGGATTTTATATATGATTAAGTATTGGTGTTATTTGAGCTGAATAAGAATTGATTTAAAATTGGTTATAGTTGTTTCTCCCTTGCCAGGATGTTTGTTTTGGTACTGTTGATCCCTTACCGGGAAGTTATTATATTTCTTTTTTTCCCTTGCCGGGATTTATTGTGATTTTGTGTTGGCTTGTAAATGGGATCAGATGGTACGCCTACCACGAGATATAATGAAATGGGATCGGGTGGTACACCTACCACGAGATATAATAAAATGGGATCGGGTGGTACGCATACCACGACATATAATGAAACGGGATCGGGTGGTATGCCTACCACAAGATATGATGAAATGGGAGTGGGTCGTACGCCTACCATAAGATACTACGAAATAGGATCGGGTGGTACGCCTACCACAATATATAATGAAACGGGAGCCGGTGGTGCGCCTACCATAAGATACTATGATATGGGAGCCGGTGGTACGCCTGACACAAGATATGATAAAATGGGAGCAGATAGTATGCCTACCACAAGATACTATGAAATGGGAACGGGTGGTATGCCTATCACAAGTTATGAGAAATGGGATCGGGTTGCACGCCTGCAACGAAATGTGAACCGAAAGTGAAATCTGCCTTTGTTTTCCTTATACTTGTTTGAAGCTAAATTTTGGTCTCCTTATAATTCTCCTGATATTTCGTTGTATGTTATTCCCCGAAACATGTTTCCCCTTCCCAGCTTTAAATGTTTGTTCTAGTTTATCTTCGCGTTGTGTGTGTGTATGTGTGTGTGTGTATATATATATATATAACTGCATAGGTTTATTTGGAGTCTGGTCCTAATCTCGTGACTACCTCGCCAGGGTTAGATCAGGAACTTACCAGCATACGAGATCGGTTGTGCTGATGCTACACTCTGCACTTATGTGCAGATACTGGAGCGGCGTTTGGTCAGCAGTAGTAGATCGGGAGTCAGCCTTCAGTCCATCAAGATACCGATGTAGCCCTGCAGGCGTCCACAGGCCCGACGTCTCATCTATCCTTTATTATGTTCTGTATTCTCTTGTATTCGAGACAAACAATGTTACTTTCTTTCAAACAGTTGTATGTAGTGATCTTAGTGGTCCATGGATGTTGTGACACCAGTTTCTGGATAGAGGCATATGTGAATTTTTCTTATTATTTTGGTTTATTTAGTCTAAGTCTTCCGCTGTTATTCAAATGTTTATCGCTTGCTAATATACGTTGTAAAAAGGATTAAAACAAACCAATTGAGAATTCATAATTTCGTGGCTTGCCTAGCTTCTACAAGTAAGCGCCATCACGACTCCCGAGGGTAGGAAATCCGGATCATGACAAGTTGGTATCAGACCTCTAGGTTACATAGGTCTCACAATTCATGGAAAAACTTAGTAGAGTTTGAGGGATCGGTACGGAGACGTCTGTATTTATCCCAGAGGCTACACTGTTAGGAAAACTTCACATTTGTTCTTTCTTGTCGTGTGGTTTGGTTTCTCAATGCTAATTGAAGTTCTACTCTATTCTTTTAAAGATGGCGAGAACTCATGCTTCCTCATCTACCGATCAGCAGCCCGAGCCCTAGTAGCAGCTTCCACGAGGGGCAAAGGGCGAGGTCAAGGCCGTGCTAGAGGCCGAGGCAAGGGCAGAGCTCAGCCCAGGGCAGCAGCACCCGTAGCGGAGCCTCAAGTTGATTTTGATGACAAGGTCCAGCCCCAACAGTTCCAGTGGGCCCAGCTCGGGTCCCAGAGGGGTTTATTGCTACCCCAGTTCTTTAGGATGCTCTGGTCCGTCTAGTAGGCCTTATGGAGAGTGTCCACCAAGGTAGGTTTACTTCCTGTAGCACCAGCCGTCTCTCAGGCTGGAGGAGGAGCCCAGACTCCTGTTACACGCACTCCGAAGCAGGTATCTCCCCAGTTTCAGACTCTAGAGGCTCAGCCAGTTGGGGCAGTTCAGCCAGTTGCGGTAGCTCATACCGGCGATGGTGCAGCCATGTCTGCCGATGCCTTGTGGAGATTGGACAGGTTCACCAAGCTCTTCACTACTACTTTCAGCGGTGCATCTACTGAGGATCCCCAGAATTATTTTGAAAGCTATCATGAGGTTCTTTGGAACATGGGTATAGTCGAGACCAATGGGGTTGAATTTGCTACATTTCTCTTATCCAGATCCACCATGACTTGGTGGAGGGATTTCTGTTTGGCTAGACCAACCGGATCATCATCATTGAGCTGGGAGAAGTTCAAACAGCTATTTTTGGAGAAGTTCCTCCCTATTACACAGTAAAAGGCCTATTGAAGGCAGTTTGAGCGTCTTCAATAGGGATCCATAACTGTCACCCAGTACGAGACTACATTCATAGATTTGGCTCACCATGCCCTTATTATATTTCCCACTGAGAGGGAGAGAGTGAGATGGTTTATTGATGGACTTATTCAGCCGATTCGTTTACAGATGGATAGAGAGACTGAGAGTGAGATATCATTCCAGGAGGTGGCCAATGTAGCCCAGAGAGTTGAGATGTTACTATCACAGGGGGTGGTCATGGGGTAGACAAGAGACCCCGTCATTCAGGAAGATTCAGTGGTACCTCGTCTGGAGTTAGAGATTCATATGGTAGAGGCCATCCTTCTAGACCTTTTCAATCAGCACTTCAGGTTTCTCACATTGCTTCAGGTGGTCGTGGTCCTCAGATGCAGCATTCTGATTGGCAGTCCTACAGTTCACCACCAGCTCCTATCAGTGCACCACCGATTTAGAGTTTCCAGGGTCGTTAGCCCCAACAACCGAGGGCTTGTTTTACTTGTGGCGACATGAGGCACATTGTTAGGTATTGCCCTCGAGCTTCGAGCAGTTCTCTGCATCAGGGTTCCCGTGCAATAGTTCAGGCACCAGGGGTTCCACAGGCCGCCTAGCCAGCTAGAGGTGGAGGTAGAGGTGCTAGAGGTGGAGGTAGAGGTGCTAGAGGTGGATCTCAGACCGCTAGAGGTGGAGGCCAACCAGCAGCAGGCTAATCTAGAGACGTAGTCCAGAGTGGTGGGGCCCAGCCTCGATGTTATGCTCTTCCACCTAGGCCCAAGGATGAGGCTTCAGATGCAGTTATTACATGGACGGTTCTGGTTTGTGGCAGAGATGCTTCAGTTTTATTTGATCCAGGGTCTACCTACTCCTATGTGTCATCTTATTTTACATCATACCTAGTCATGCCTAGTGATTCGTTGAGTGCACATGTTTGTGTGTCTACACTGGTGGGTGATTCTATTATGGTAGATCGAGTCCATCATCCTTGTATTGTGGTGATTGGAGACCTCGAGTATCATATAGATTTGTTGCTTCTAGACATGGTCAATTTTGATGTTATACTGGGGATGGACTGGTTATCACCTTACTATGCTATCTTGGACTGTCATGCCAAGACTGTGACCTTAGCCATACCGGGTTCGCCTCGTCTAGGGAGGAGAAAGACTCCTGGTCATTCTACTCGTAGTGTTATTTCCTATGTGACTGCTCGGTGTATGGCCGAGAAGGGGTGTTTGGCTTATTTGGCTTATGTTTGCGATTCTCATGCTGAGGTTCCTCCTATTGATTATGTGCCCGTTGTTCAAGGGTGCCCTGAGGTATTTCCTTCAGACCTATCGGGTATGCCACCCGACAGGGATATCAACTTTTGAATTGATTTGGTTCCGGGCACTCAGCCCATTTCTATTCTGCCGTATCGCATGGCCTCGCCTGAGTTGAAAGAGTTAAAGGAGCAGTTGTAAGACTTGCTTGAGAAGGGTTTCATTAGACTCGGTGTTTCGCCTTGGGGTATGTATGTGTTGTTTGTTAAGAAGAAGGATGGGTCAATGAGAATGTGTATTAATTACCAGCAATTAAACAAGGTTACAATCAAGAATAAGTATCCGCGGCCGAGGATTGATAATTTATTCGACCAACTTCAGGGTGCAAATGTATTTTCAAGGATTGACTTGAGATCTGGCTACCATCAGGGGAGGATTAGGGCATCTGACGTCCCTAACATAGCTTTCCGCACTCGATACGGGCATTGTGAGTTCTTGGTGATGTCATTCGGGTTGACTAATGCCCCAGCAGCTTTTATGGATTTGATGAACCGAGTGCTCAGGTCTTATTTAGACTCGTTTGTGATAGTCTTCATTGATGATATATTGATATATTCCCACAGCCAGGAGGAGAACGAGCAGCACCTTAGATTGGTTCTTCAGACCCTGAGGGATAGTCAGTTATACGTCAAGTTCTCTAAGTGTGAGTTCTGGTTGTGTTCAGTTGCATTTTTGGGTCATGTTGTATCAGCAGAGGGTATTCAGGTGGCCCAAAGAAGATTGAGGCAGTCAAGGACTGGCCTAGACCAGCACCAGCTACAGAGATTCGGAGTTTCTTGGGATTGGCAGGCTACTATCGTCTGTTCGTGGAGGGATTTTCATCTATTGCGGCCTCAATGACCAAATTGACCGAGAAGGGTGCCCAATTCAGATGGTCGGATGAGTGTGAGGCGAGCTTTCAAAAGCTCAAGACCACTCTGACTACGATACCGGTGTTGGTTTTGCCTGCAGTTTCAGGGCCTTATATAGTTTATTGTAATGCTTCTCGTGCTGCGCTTGGTGTAGTATTGATACAGGATAACAAAGTTATTGCCTATGCTTCACGGCAGATGAAGATTCTTGAGAAGAACTATCCGGTTCACGATTTTGAGCTGGCATCCATAGTTCACACATTAAAGATTTGGAGGTATTATTTGTATGGCGTGGCGTGTGAGGTGTTCACGGATCACAAGAGTCTTCAGTATTTGTTCAAGCAAAAGGAGTTGAATTTGAGAAAGAGGAGGTAGTTGGAGTTGTTGAAAGATTATTATATCACCATCTTATATCATCCGGGGAAGGCTAATGTAGTGGCCGATGCTTTGAGCAGGAAGTCAGCCAGTATGGGCATTTTTGCTTATATTCCGGTCGGTGAGAGGCAGCTTGCTTTGGATTTCAGGCATTAGCCAATCAATTCGTGAGACTAGATGTTTCTGAGCCCAGTCGTGTGTTAGCTTGCACGGTCGCTCGTTCTTCATTATTGGAGCGTATCCGTGATCGGCAGTATGATGATCCCCATTTGTGTGTTCTTAGAGACGCGGTGCAGCGCGGAGGTGCCAGGCAGGTTACTTTAGATGATGATGGAGTTTTGAGATTGCAGGGTTGAGTTTGTGTGCCTAATGTAGATGGGCTCCGAGAGTTGATTTTAGAGGAGGCCCATAGCTCCCGGTACTCTATTCATCCGGGCGCCGCGAAGATGTATCAAGATATGCAGCAACATTATTGGTGGCGTAGAATGAAGAAAGATATCGTTGCATATGTGGCTCAGTGTTTGAATTGTCAGCATGTTAAGTATGAGCATCAGAGTCCTGGTGGTTTATTTCAGAGGATTGAGCTTACCAAGTAGAAGTGGTAGCGGATTACTATGGACTTCGTTACTAGACTCCCGCAGACTCGGAAGAAGTTCGATGCAGTATGGATCATTGTTGATAGGCTGACCAAGTCAGCACATTTCATTCATGTGGTAGTCTCCTATTCTTCTGAGAGGTTGTCTGAGATCTATATTCGGGAGATTGTTCGCCTTCATGATGTGCCCGTTCTATCATTTTGGACCGGAGTACGCAGTTTACCTCGCATTTTTGGAGAGCAGTTCAGTGAGAGTTGGGCACATGGGTTGAGTTGAGCACAACATTTCATTCCCAGACGGACGGGCAGTCCGAGTGGACTATTCAAATTTTTGAGGATATGCTCCGAGCTTATGTCATTGACTTTGGAGGCTTTTGGGATCAGTTTTGCCTTTAGCAGAGTTTGCCTACAATAACAGATACCAGTCAAGCATCTAGGTGGCTCCTTATGAGGCTTTATATGGTAGGCGGTGTCGGTCTCGAGTTGGATGGTTTGAGTCGGGAGAGGCTCGGTTATTGGGTACGGATCTGGTTCCGGAGGCCTTGGACAAGATCAGGATTATTCAGGATAGGCTCTGTACAGCTCAGTCCAGGCAAAAGAGTTATACATACCGCAAGGTTCGAGATGTGGCTTTTATGGTTGGTGAGCATGTATTGCTCCGAGTATCGCCTATGAAGGGCGTGATGATATTTGGGAAGAAGGGCAAGCTTAGCCCTAGGTTCATTGGTCCATTTGAGATTCTTGATCGAGTGGGATAGGTGGCTTATAGACTTGCTTTGACGCCGAGCTTGTCAACCGTGCATCCAGTGTTTCACGTGTCCATGCTTCAGAGGTATCACGGCGATCCATCCCATGTGTTAGATTTTATCACTGTCCAGTTGGACTTGTCTTATGAGGAGGAGCCAGTAGCTATTCTAGACCGGCAGGTTCGTCAGTTGAGGTCAAAGAGTTTTCCATCTGTTTGTGTTCAATGGAGAGGTCAGCCTGCTGAGGCATCAACCTGGGAGTCCGAGTCCGATATGCGGAGCCATTATCCCCATCTTTTTTTCGACTCAAGTACTTCCTACTTATGTCCGTTCGAGGACGAACGGTTGTTTTAGATGTGGAGAATGTGATGACCAAAACTGTCATCACTTGTTTTAAATTAAATTCTATGACTCCGAGGCCTTGAAAACTTAATTTAGAGTCACCTCGATTTGCATGCGCAGTCTGGCGCATAGCCGGAAAGCTTAAATATAAAAATCTATGAAAATGATAAATTTTGATTATAAAATGAGCTAATTTGACTTCGGTAAATAATTTGGTTAAAGGACCCGGACCCATGATTCGACGGTCCCGGAGGGTCCGTAGGAACATATGTGACTTGGGTGTATGCCCGAAATCGAATTCCGAGGCCCCAAGCCCGGGAAGTGAATTTTTAAAGGAAATTATTTTCTGAAATTATTTAAGGAAATTTAAAATAAAATCTGATTAGAACACGATGGTATCGGGCCTGTATTTTTGTTCTGGCACCCAGTACATGTCTTATATATGGTTTAAGTCATTTCTGTAAAATTTGGTTGAAAACAGATATCATTTGACGTGATTCGGACCTAAATTGCTAAATTTGATACTTGATGAAGTTTGAGAAAAGTTCTTGATTTTGAGGTTTGATCCGTTGTTATTGAGGTTATTTTGTTGATTTGATTGCACAGATAAGTTCGTATGAGGTTGTTGAGTTAATATGTGTGTTTGGTTAGGAGCCCCGAGGGCTTGGGTGTGTTTCGAAGGTGATTCGGGAAGTTTTGAACTTAAGAAAAATTGCAGAAGATAGCTGTTTTGGTATGCTGAGATATCCTTCTCCGCGTTCGCGGGATGGCCCTCACGAACGCGATGTGTAAATTTTGATGAAGATGAAATCCTTCTACGCGAACGCATATCTCAGGACGTGAATGCGAGGCAGTGGGGATTTATACCTTCGTGAATGCGGTCCTGGCCACGCGAACGCGAAGGCCAAGTAGGCCTGGGCAGGGGAGGGGTAGTTGTCTTACGCGAACGCTACCCGTTGGACATGAACGCGAGGGCTCGAGGGGCTAAAGCTTCACGAACGCCAGCCCGTTTATGCGAACGCAAAGGCTTAACCAGCCTGATCCATCACGAACGCAAAGGGTCTGTCGCGATCGCGAAGGGAATTTTTGCCAGTGATTTTTAGAAGGCAAAGCCGAATCCATTACGGGATTTTATAAAAATTTCACAAACCCCTTCTTCTTCAAAGCTCTTTGGCGACTTTTGGAGCAATTCTTCACCATAATCTCTTGGTTAAGTAATCTTTAACTCATTTTCTTCGTTTTCCATTAACACACATTAGATTTCTAGGCCTAAATCATGTGAATAAGGGTAGAAAATTAGGGATTTGGGTAGAGTTACGACTTTTTGAATAATTGTGATTTAGACATTGTTTTGGGGTCGAATTCTGGAAAAACTTATATATTTGGGCTCATGGGTGAATGGGTTATTTGATTTTGGTCCGAACCTCGTATTTTGACCAAGCGGGCCCGGGGTCGATTTTTGGGTTTTTGGGAAGAATGATTAGAAAACTATAATTAAGCGTTGGAATTGGATTATTTAGCATTTATTGATATTATAAATCGATTATGCATAGATATGATTGTGTTGGAGCCAAATTCGAAAGGAAAGGCGGTTTTTATGGATTGAGTGGCCGTGAAAGTTTTAGGTAAGTGTCCGGACTAACCTTAGCTTGAGGGATTAGGAGTGGTTTCCTAATTGCTAATTGCTTCTTGTCGAGTACGACGTATAGACATGGTGACGAGCATCTATACGTTGGTGTCGAGCATGACCGTGAGTCTTATATTGGCGGATATTGTGTTCTTAAATATTGCTATGGATACTTTAATTGATGATTCTCGATATTGAGCAAAGATTTGGTTTATTCTTGTGGATTTTATTTATGATTAAGTACTGTTGTTGTTCGAGCTGAATAAGAATTGAGGTAGGATTGATTATAGTAATTTCCCCCTTGCCGGGATGTTTGTTTTGGTACTATTGATCCCTTGCCGAGAAGTTATTATATTGCTTTTGTTTCCTTACCGAGATTCCTTGTGATTCTGTGTTGGTTTGTAAATGGGATCGGGTGGTACGCCTACCACGAGATATACTGAAATGGGATCGGGTGGTATGCCTACCACAATATATAATGAAATGGGATCGGGTGGTACGCCTACCACGAGATATAATGAAATAGGACCGGGTGGTACGCCTACCACAAGATATGATAAAATGGGAGCGGGTGGTACGCCTACTACAAGATACTATGAAATGGGATTGGGTGGTATGCCTACCACAAGATATGATGAAATGGGAGCGGGTGGTACTTTACCACAAGATACTATGAAATGGGATCGGGTGGTACGCCTACCACAAGATACTATGAAATGGGAACGGGTGGTACACCTACCACAGGATATGAGAAAGGGGATCGGGTTGCACGCTTGCAACGAAATGTGAACTGAAAGTGAAATCTGCCTTTGTTTTATTTATACTTGTTAGAAGTTAAATTTTGGTCTCCTTATACTCCTCGTGCGATTTTGTTGTCTGTTATTCCCCGAAACATGTTTCCCCTTCCCAGCTTTAAATGTTTGTTCTAGTTTATCTTCCCTATATATATATATATATATATATATATATATATAAAACTGCACAGGTTTATCTGGAGTCTGGTCCTAGCTTCGTCCCTACCTCGTCGGGATTAGGCCAGGCACTTACCAGCACATGGGGTCGGTTGTGCTGATGTTACACTCTGCACTTAAATGCAGATACCGCAGAAGCATTTGGTCAGCAGCATTAGATCGAGAGTCAACCTTCAGTCCATCGAGATACCGAGGTAGCCCTGCAGGCGTCCGCAGGCCCGGCGTCTCCTCTATCCTTTATTATGTTCTGTATTCTCTTCTATTCGAGACAGACAATGTTACTTTCATTCAAACAGTTGTATGTAGTGATCTTAGTAGTCCGTGGATGTTGTGACACCAGTTTCTGGGTAGAGGCATATGTGAATTTTTCTTATTATTTTGGTTCATTTAGTCTAAGTCTTCTGTTGTTATTCAAATGTTTATCGCTTGCTAATATACGTTGTAAAAAGGATTATAACAAACCAGTTGAGAATTCATAATTTCGTGGCTTGCCTAGCTTCTACGAGTAGGCTCCATCACGACTCCCGAGGGTAGAAAATCCGGATTGTGACACTTTTCCCTCTCCTTTTAATAATATATAGATATGTGTATTGTGCAATATAATATATATTTTGGTACGGTATCAATATTTCGATATTTCATTTTAAAATACCATACCTAATACCAATTTTTATTAAAAATTAAACCAAATACCACACAGAATACCAAAATATCGAATACCAAATTTAAAGTTTTTGGTTTAGATACGATAATTCATATTTACCAAATTATGCAGGGCCTACTGTCATGTTAGAGATATTTTCACAGCTATTATAGTTTTTTTTTTTTTCTAAAGCTATTATAGTTTGGATTACTCCAATAATTTACTCTCTTTTTTCAAGTTATCAAACTGTATTTGCATGTAGACATTTACTTACAATTGCTCCGGTATACAAAATTTATAGCAAGGTATATTAAGATGCCTAAAAACATAATAATCACAATAATAACAAATAACCCTTAATAGCATAAACGCTCTATTCGGGTCCTTAATATATCAATACTCTCTATTTAAGAATTACATAATATTAGTCGATCTCGAGTGCAATCTAATATATGTATTTTCTATGAAAAATGAAATGCAATTAAATGAAGACAAAACTACAGAATAATGCACTCCATAAATTGATAGCCAAATATCAATAAGATCTTTTTTTTTCTCATTCCCTCTAATTATAACAACCTCATTTATTCCTACATACCCCTATTGTAGCTTTCTCCTCATTTTTCACCCATAAATATTTAATTTAATTAATAAAAAAGAATAATATGCAAAAAAATAAAAATAAAAATTATTTCCCCATTCAGTCGATACTCATTTGTGCCTTCTTCCATGCCCAATCATTCGTGCCTTCTTCCACAACCAATACTCCTCTCTGAATTATTATTTTTTATTTTGTATATCTTCAGGTTTATGCATACCTATCACAACTACAAAATGCAAAAACATACGCGAGAAACCTAAAATCTCATCTCCTTTAATGCTAGTCTTGTTAAATTTCAATTATGATTTTGTGAGAAATTTGAAGTGGATATTATTTGAACTTATTAGAAATAGTCTAAGGAGGCTGTATACAAAGTTTGAAGTTATTTGCTGGAGATTTGGACTAGTTTTATACAAGAATTGCAAGTGAAAATCGTACAAAAATTTTGTCAGAGATGCTTATACACTTTCATACAATCTTATACACTTTTATACAAAGATGTACATTATGTATATAGTTGTATAAAAGTATATAAATGTCACAATCCCAAATACCGATCGTGATGGAGCATATCCCATTACTAGGCAAGCCAGACCAACTAATAAACCACAACCCATATTCATTTAATAAGTCATTTGCTAATACGGTTTAATTATCAATTATCATAATAAATGTTCAAAACAACAAGAAAGGTATGCAAAATTCAACAAGACATAGAAACTACACAGCCCACACTGATCTGGTGTCACGAATCTAGAACCTCTAATACAAGTCTGAACAACTTAATACATAGATAGTCTAGAAATGCGAAAAAGTAATAAGATAAAAGGGAGAAATCAGGGCTGCGGACGCCTTGCAGCTACCTCGAAATCCCCGAAAAATGCTGGAAAATAGATGAAAGCTCTAACTCGACCTCTCGGGCACCTGGATCTGCACACAAGGTGCAGGGAGTAACGTGAGTACGCCAACTCAGTAAGTAACTAAAGTAAATAATGGACTGAAAGCAATGACGAGCATTTCAAAACATATAACTTTAAAATCAGTTCTTTCATAAGTTCATCATTTTCAGTTTAATTACTTTGAAATCAGTTACTTGACAATATATCTAATAGAGGCTTATTTATAAGAAGAGTGAAAACAGTAAAAACATTATAACATGGCCCCCTTGGGCAAGAAATCACTCGAAACATAGTCCTTCGGGCGGACTCTCAGTCACACGTGACTCAACTCTAGTCACACAATATTCACTATCGGCACTCGGCTCAGTATTAACTCATAACAATAGAAATCGTAATAACCGCTGCGGCACGCAGCCCGATCCATATGTTTATAGTCGACTACGCTCACTGGGGGTGTACAGACTCCGGAGGAGCTCCTACAGCCCAAGCGTCATATCACTGCGGTGTGTAGCCCGATCCAATATATATATATATATATATATATGGCA
This sequence comes from Nicotiana glauca, assembly GCA_026770625.1. NCBI lineage: Eukaryota > Viridiplantae > Streptophyta > Magnoliopsida > Solanales > Solanaceae > Nicotiana > Nicotiana glauca. Next base: position 23,291 of record MU724409.1, on the reverse strand, counting down.
TGCAGCCTGATCCATATAAATATATCGTTGCGTCGTGCAGCCCGATCCATATATATACATGTAATATCCTCACCATAAGATTCTCAACCCCTCTCAGTCATTAGTCTCACAGCCTCTCAGCATCACAACAGAAATTAGGGAACTCAGCCCAAACAGTCCTCACAGTAGGAGTAGAATGATGAAATCTATTTTAAACATTTAACAGGTAAAAATAGTACTGAGGCTATGCTTTTAACGAGTAAAGTGAGGAAAATAGTTAAAATGCCCCTAAGGGTTGCTACAGATCGGCACAATGCCCCAAACATGGCATAAATCTCATAATACAGTATAGGAATCCAAAATCCAGAATAATATATCATTTCTAAATAAAATATGCGGCTTGATAGTCTCTATGGGACGGACCGAGTCACAGTCTCTAACGTGGTTTGTACCCTCAGTTCCAAATTTACAATGGTTACTTACCTCAAACCGGTAAGAATACTACTCTGCGACGCCTTTGCATCTCAAATCGGCCTCTACTCGTGTCGAATCTAGTCAAAATGAGAACAAATACGTCACAATAAGCTAAGGGAACAAAGCCCAAGCAAAAACAATCAAAAAATACCAAAAATTCAGAAATTGGAGAAACCCGAGCCCCGGGCCCACTTTTTGAAACTAAGAAATGTTTACATCAATGGGTTCCTTATCTCCCCACGAGTCTATGCATATAAATAACAACAAATCGGAGTCCAAATGACCCCTCAAATCCCCCATTAAAGGTCCCTTAAACTCAAACCCTAAACCTCCATTTTTAGCCCCTTAATCCTACTAATTACAAACTTAATTCATGAAATTCTACCATAGAAATGTGTTTTAAGTCCAAAATCCTTACCTCAACGAAGTCTCTTTGATTTCTCTGCTCAAAATCACCCAAAGCTCCCAATTCCGAGTTCAAAAAAGGGTTAAACCCTTCAAAAATCGCGAATTATGAAATATATACATTCTGCCAAGGCCTTTTCACATCTGCGGTCCAAAACCCGCTTCTGCGGTACCGCATATGCGGTCAATCCATCTGCTTCTGCGAAAATTCACTTAAGTCCCTTAAAATCGCATCTGCGATAGTAATTCCGCATATGCGGCTTCGCATATGCGGCTACCTCGACCGCTTCTACGGAAACTGCTCGCCAGCCCCAATCTCGCATCTGTGGCTTGTTACCTCGTACCCGCGGCATCACACCTGAGGTCCCATTTCAGCAAGTGCAGAAATACTAGAAGCATAAAAATCTGCAGCTGCAATTACACTTCAACTTTTTCGATAACCACCCGAAATCACCCCGAGACCCCGGGGACCTCAACCAAACGCACGAATATAACCCAATACCTTATTCAAACTTGTTCCAATCGTCAAAACACCTCAAACAATATCAAATCTACCAAATCACATCGAATTCAAGCCTAAGTTTCTCAATTCTTCCGAAATACGCTTTTGATAAAAAAAAACCCAACCAAACCACCTCCAAATGACCTGAAATTTTAGACGCACATCCCAAATGACCTAACGAAGCTACTGAAACTCTAGGAATTCCATTCTGACCCCTAGATCAAAATCTCGCCTATCAATCGGAAATCGCCAAAATCTCAACTTCGCCAATTCAAGCCTAAATCTTCTCTACACCTCTAAAACACATTCTGATCGTGCTCCTAAGTCACAAATCACCTCCCGAAGCTAACCAACCCATCAGAACTCACATCCGAGCCCTCTAACACATAAGTCAACATCTGGTTGATTTTTCCAACTTAAGCTTTCTTAAAAGAGACTAAGTGTCTCCAACTTCATCAAAACCAATCTAAATTCAATCAAACCAACCTGATACCTCAAAACACAAATGAACAAAGTAAATAGGAGCAGAAATATGGGAAACGGACCGGTAAATCATGAGACGACCGGCAGGGTCGTCACATCCTTCCCAACTAAAATAAACGTTCGTCCTCGAACGAGTCAAGAAACATACCTGAAGCCTCAAATAGGTGAGAATATCTTCTCTGCATCTCCCGCTCGGTCTCCCAAGTAGCCTCTTTCATGAGCCGACCTCTCCACTGCACCTTCATTGAAGCTATATCCTTTGATCTCTACTTCCGAACCTAACGCTCCAAAATAACTTCTGGCTCCACATCATAAGTCAAATCATCCTCTAACTGAACCGTGTTGAAATTCAGAACTTAAGAAGCATAGAAAAACATGGATATTTGGATGCACATTCGACAAGCTGGGTGGCAAAGCAAGCTCATAAGCCACCTCCCCAATCCTCCAAGTACCTCAAAAGGCCCAATGAACTGTGGACTCAACTTCTCTTTCTTTCCAAATCTCATAACACCCTTCATGGGCAAAACCTTCAATAGGACCTTCTCACCAACCATGTAGGACACATCTCGAACCTTCCTGTCACCATAACTCTTTTGCCTCGACTGCGGTGTACGAAGTCTCTCCTGTATCACTTTCACCTTATCTAAGGCATCCTGAACCAAATCTGTTTCCAATAACCTAGCCTCGCTGGGCTCGAACCAACCAACTGGACATCTACATCGCCTCCCGTATAAGGCCTCATATGGAGCCATCAGAATACTCGACTGGTAGCTGTTGTTATAAGTAAACTCTGCAAGCAGTAGAAACTAGTCCCAAGACCCTCCGAATTCAATAACACAAGTGCGTAGCATATCCTCCAATATATGAATAGTGCGCTCGAACTTCCCATCCTGAGGGTGAAAAGTTGTGCTCAACTGCACTTGAGTACACAACTCTCGCTGAACAGACTTCCAAAACTAGGAAGTAAACTGAGTGCCCCGATCTGAAATGATGGAAACTGGGACACCATGCAATCGAACAATCCCCCGAATATATATCTCCAACAACCGCTCTGAAGAATAAGTAGTACAGATAGGAATGAAGTGCACAGACTTGGTCAGCCTTTCCACAATCACCCAAATAGCATCGAACTTCTTCAAAGTATGAGGTAGTCCAACTACAAAATCCATAGTGATCCTATCCCACTTCCACTCAGGAATAACCATCTACTAAAGCAAGCCACCCAGTCTCTGATGCTCATATTTCACCTACTGACAATTGAGACACCAAGCTACAAATCCCACAATATCTTTCTTCATTCTCCGCCACCAGTAGTGCTGTCTAAGATCTTGATACATCCTCGAGGCTCCTGGATGAATAGAATACCACGAGCTATGGGCCTCCTCCTGAATCAACTTCCGAAGCCCATCCACATTGGGCACACAAATCCGGCCCTGCATCCTCAATACCCCCATCATCTCCAATGGTGACATCTCTGGCATCATCATACTGAACTCTATCTCTAAGGACGAGCAAATATGGATCATCGTACTGGCACTCTCTGATGTGCTCATATAGGGAAGACCGAGAAACCACACAAGGCAACACCCGACTGGGCTCCGAAATGTCCAACCTCATGAACCGATTGGCTAAAGCCTGAACATCAATCGCAAGAGGTCTCTCTCCAACTGGAGTATATGCCAAACTCCCCATACTCACTGCCTTTCAGCTTAAAGCATCAGCCACCATATTGGCCTTCCCCAGATGGTACAGTATAGTGATGTCATAATCCTTAAGCAAGTCCAACCACCTCCGTTGCCTCAAATTAAGATCCTTTTGCTTGAACAAATGCTGAAGACAGCGATGATCGGTGAATACCTTACAAAATATGCCATACAAGTAATGCCTCCAATCTTCAACACATGAACTATGTCAGCCAACTCCAAATCATGAGCGGGGTAGTTCTTCTCATGGGGCTTAAACTGATGAGAAGCATATGCAATAACTCGACTATCTTGCATCAATACACACCCAATCCCTACTCTCGAAGAATCACAATACACTGTATATGAACCTGAAGCTGATGGCAAAACCAACACTGGAGCTGTGGTCAAAGCTGTCTTGAGCTTCTAAACGCTCTCCTCACACTCGTCCAACCATACAAATGAAGCACCCTTCTGAGTCAACTTTGTCAAGGGCAATGCGATAGTTGAGAATCCCTGAACAAACCAGTGATAATAGCCTGCCAAACCAAGAAAACTACGAATCTCATTAGCTGAGGACGGTCTGGGTCAACTCTGCACTGCCTCTATCTTCTTTGGATCAACCTAAATACCCTCACTGGACACCACGTGCCCCAAGAATGCCATTGAACTGAGCCAAAACTCACACTTGGAGAACTTTGCAGAAAGCTTCTCCTCCCTCGATCTCTGTAACACAACCCTCAAATGCTCCGCGTGCTCCTCCTGACTATGCGAATATACCAGAATATCATCAACGGAGACTATGATAAACGAATCAAGATAAGGTTGGAACACGTTGTTCATTAAATGCATGAACGGTGCTGGGGCATTGGTCAACCCAAAATATATAACCAAGAACTCATAATGACCATATCAGGTCCTGAAGGCCGTCTTAATAATATCCGAATCCCTGATCTTCAACTGGTGATAACCTGAACGGAGATCAATCTTGGAGAATACCCTCGCTCCCTGAAGCTGGTCGAATAAATCATCGATGCGAGGCAAAGGATACTTGTTCTTAACTGTTACCTTGTTCAATTGCCTATAATCAATGCACATTCTCATCGTGCCATCCTTTTTCTTCACAAACAGAACCGGCGCACCCCAAGGTGACATACTCTGCCAAATTAACCTGTTACCAAGGAGTTCCTGAAGCTGCTCCTTTAACTCCTTCAGCTCCGCTGGTGCCATATGATACGGAGGAATAGATATGGGCTGAGTGCCCAGCAACAGGTCAATACCAAAATCAATATCCCTATCTGGTGGCATGCCCGGCAGGTCTGCAAGAAATACATCAGGGAAGTCCCTCACAACTGGAACAGAATCAATACTGGAGTCTCAGCTCCGAGATCCCTTACAAAGGCAAGATACGAGAGACAACCCTTCCCAACCATATGCTGTGCCTTCAAGAAAGGGATCACTCTACTAGGAACATAATCAGTCACACCTCGCCACTCGATCGTGGCACACCCGGTATAGCCAATGTGACTGTCTTAGCATGACAGTCCAGAATAGCACGACATGGAGATAACCAATCCATGCCCAAGATGACATCCAAATCCACCATACTTAGTAATAAAAGATCAACTCGGGTCTCCAGACCCCCAATAATCACTACACACGACCGGTACACATGGTCTACAACAGTATCGCCCACCGGCGTAGATACATGAACTGGTAAAGCAAGAAACTTATGAGGCGTACCCAAATAGCGAGCAAAGTATGATGACACATAAAAATAGGTGGAATTGGGATCAAATAATATAGAGGCATATCTGTGGCAAACTGAAATAATACCTGAAATGACAGCATCGCATGCAATAGCATCGGATCTGCCTGGCATAGCATAAAAATAGGCCTGACCGCCCCCTGATCGACCTCCCCCTCTGGGGCGACCCCTGGCTGACTGATCCCCACCCCAGCTAGCTGGGCGAGCGGTGGTGGAGCAATTGGAGCTGAAGCTGATGACTGGCCCCTCTGCTAGGATGAACTAGCAACACGGCGGGGACACTGCCTCCTCATATGTCCAAACTACCCGTACTCATATCAACTCACCGGTGCTGGAGATGGGGACTGAAGGGAACCCCTCGCACCGGAGTGACCAGCAGATGAACTCGGCGTAGAAGAGCCCTGAACAGATGGAGTACGGGATGAGCTCTGAGCTGGAAAGGCACTAAGTGACGAATGGCCCTAGTGTGAACTGTGGGATCCATGATCCGATGATGCTCCACGATAAATTGAGCAATCAGACTGATCATGTCGGAAATATCAGCCTCTGCCATGCTGGAACTGGCCCATTGAAGGACCACCACTGTAACTGCTCGATCCTCGAGGCCTCTTGGCCTCTCTCTTCTCTTGCTCCTGGCAACGAACAGACTCAATATCCCTATCAATATCCACAATCTCCTCGAATGTAGCACCAGTAACCCTCTCCCTGGTCATGAGAATACGAAGCCGATATGTGAGGCCATCAACAAACCTCCTGATCCTCTCTCGATCTGTAGGAACCAACCAAACTACATGTCAGGCTAACTCAAAGAATCCTATCTCATACTACATCACCGTCATCTCCCCTTAACGCAGCTACTCAAACTGCCTACGCAACTCCTCTTGGCGCGACCGTGGTACATACTTCTCTAGGAAGAGAACAGAGAATTGCTGCCACGTAAGGGGCGCTTCTACAGCAGTTCTAAGCCTCTCATACGCCTCTCATCAAGTGACGGTAGCCCTGGAAAACTGAAAGGTGGTAAATGCCACACCACTGGTCTCTAGAATCCCTACTGTATGAAGCATCCTCTATCACTTATCCAAAAATCCCTGGGCATCCTTGCCCTCTGCACCGCTAAATGTCAGAGGCTGGAGTCTACCAAACCTCTCAAGTCGACGCTGCTCATCATCTGGCATAACTGGCACTACAAACTCCTGAGCTGGTGCAACCGGCTGGGCTGGAGGTACCCCGGTGTCTAGAGTCCCTGCACAACCTGATCATGGGGGTCTGAATCCCTCCCCCGATCTGTGAAGTGGCTGTGGCAGTAGTAGCTGAGACCGCCTGAGCCAAAATCGGTACACACTGATAATATCTGAGCTAGAGCCTCCTGAAGGCCCGGGATCACAATAGGCATAGTTGGTGTCTGAGCTGGTGCTGCTATAGCGTCCACAACTGGGACCTGGTCCTGAACTGGGGCAGCTGGTGGATCTGCAGGTGCTTCCCCCGCTGCTCTACCCCTATCGCAACCACGACCGTGCCCTCATCCTCTGGTGGCCGCAGCTGGTGGCACTGGTGGTCGTCCACCCTATCCAGTAGCACGTGCCCTCACCATCTGTGAGAGAAGAGAACAACATAAGTTTACTACTTGGATCAACAAACTCGCACGATAAGAATTTCAAGAATGTGAAGTTTCCTAAAGGTTCTGCAGACTCTCGAGGATAAATATAGACGTCTTTGTACCGATCCGCGAGAATCTACTAAAGCGGCTCATGACTCGCAAGACCTATATAACCTGGCTCTAATACCAACTTGTCACGATCCCAAATACCGGTCGTGATGGCGCCTATCCCATTACTAGGCAAGCCAGACTAACTATCAAACCACAACCCATATTCATTTAATAGGTCATTTGCCAACACAGTTTAATTACCAATTATCATAATAAGTGTTTAAAACAACAAGAAAGGTATGCAAAATTCAACAAGACATAGAAACTACACAGTCCACACTGATCTGGTGTCACGAATCTAGAGCCTCTAATACAAGTCTGAACAACTTACTACATAGATAGTCTAGAAATGCGGAAAAGTAATAAGATAAAAGGGAGAAATCAGGGTTGCGGACGCCTTGTAACTTCCTCGAAATCCTCGGCAAATGCTGGAAAATGGTTAAAAGCTCTCACTCGGCCTCTCAGGCACCTGGATCTGCACACAAAGTGCAGGGAATAACGTGAGTACGCCAACTCAATAAGTAACTAAAGTAAATAATGGACTAAAAGCAGTGACGAGCATTTCAAAACATATAACTTTAAAATCAAATCTGTCATAAGTTCATCATTTTCAGTTTAATTACTTTGAAATTAGTTACTTGACAATATATCCAACAGAGGCTTATTTATAAGAAGAGTAAAAATGGTAAAAAGCATTATAACAGGGCCCCCTTGGGCAAGAAATCACTCAAAACATAGCTCTTCGGGTGGCCTCTCAGTCACACGTGCTCAACTCTAGTCACACAATATTTACTATCGGCACTCAGTTCAGTATTAACTCATAACAATAGAAATCATAATAACCGCTGCAGCGTGCCGCCCGATCCATGTGTTTATAGTCGACTACGCTCACTGGGGGTATGTAGACTCTGGAGGGGCTCCTACAGCCCAAGCTTCATATCGTTGCGGTGTGCAGTCCGATCCAATATATATCGCTGCGGCATGCAGCCCGATCCATATAAATATATCGCTGCGATGTGTAGCCCGATGCATATATATACATATAATATCCCCACCATAAGATTCTCAACCACTCTCAATCATTAGCCTCATAGCCTCTCGGGCATCACAACAAAAATTAGGGAACTTAGCTCAAATAGTCCTCACAGTAGGAGTAGAATGATGAAATTAGTTTTAAACATTTAACAGGTAAAAACAGGACTGAGGCTATGCTTTTAACGAGTAAAGTGAGAAAAATAGTTAAAATGCCCTAAGGGTTGCTACAAATCGGCACAAGGCACCAAACATGGCATAAAGCCCATAATACAGCATAAGAATCCAAAATCCAGAATAATATATCATTTCCAAATAAATACGTGGCTTAATAGTCGCAATGGGACAGACCGAGTCACAGTCCCTACCGGTGCACGCCCACACGCTCTTCACCTAGCATGTGCGTCACCGTATATATCAAATCAAGTCAAATACCGGGGTTTGTAACCTCAGTTCCAAATTTACAATGGTTACTTACCTCAAACCAGTGAAAATACTACTCCGCGACGCCTTTACCTCATGAATCGGCCTCTACACACGTCGAAACTAGTCAAAATCAGAACGAATACGTCACAATATGCTAAGGCAATAAAGCCCAAGCAAAAATAATCAAAAAATACCAAAAATTTCAAAATTAGCAAAACCCGATCCACTTCTTGAAACTCTGAAATTTTTACATTAATGGGTTCCTTATTTCCCCATGAGTCTATGCATATAAAGAACACCAAAATCGGAGTCTAAATGACCCCTCAAATCCCCCATTAAAGGCCCCTTAAACTCAAGCCCTAAACCTCCATTTTAGCCCTTTAATCCTCCTAATTACAGCCTTAATTCATGAAATTCTACCATATAAATGTGTTTTAAGTCCAAAATCCTTACCTCAATGAAGTCTCTTTGATTTCTCTCCTCAAAATCACCCAAAGCTCCCAATTTCGAGTTCAAAAAAAGTTAAACCCAACAAAAATCGTGAAGTATGAAATATATACATTCTGACCAGACCTTTCCGCATCCGCGGTCCAAAACCCGCTTCTGCAGTACCGCATATACGGTCAATCCATCCGCTTCTGCGGAAATTCACTTAAGTCCCCTAAAATTGCATCTGCGATAATAATTTTGCTTCTGCGGTTTCGCAGATGCGGCCATCTCGATCGCTTCTGTGGAAACTGCTCGCCATCCCCAATCTCGCATCTACGGCTTGTTATCTCGCACCTGCGGCATCGCACCTGCGGTCCCATTTTCGCAGGTGCGGAAATACCAGAAGCAGAAAAATCTGCAACTGCAATTACACTTCAACTCTTCTGATAACCACCCGAAAATACCCCAAAGCCTCCGGGACCTCAACCAAATGCACAAACATAGCCCAATACCTTATTCAAACTTGCTCTAATTGTCAAAACACCTCAAACAACATCAAATTTACCAAATCACATCGAATTCAAGTCTAAGTTTCTCAATTCTTTCGAAATACGCTTTTGATAAAAAAAAACCCCAACCAAACCACCTCCAAATGACCTGAAATTTACACGCACATCCCAAATGACCTAACGACGCTACTACAACTCTCGGAATTTCATTCCGACCCCTATATCAAAATCTCGCCTATCAACCGAAAATCGTTCAATCTCAACTTCGCCAATTCAAGCCTAAATCTTCTCTACACCTCCAAAACCCATTTCGATCGCGCTCCTAAGTCACAAATCACCTCCCGAAGCTAACCGAACCATCAGAACACACATCCGAGCCCTCTAACACATAAGTCAACATCCAGTTGACTTTTTCAACTTAATCTTTCTTAAAAGAGACTAAGTGTCTCCAACTTCACCAAAACCAATCTGGATTCAATCCAACCAACCTGATACCTCAAAACACACATGAACAAAGCAAATAGGAGTAGAAATGGGGGAAATAGATCGGTAAATCATGAGACAACCGACCGGGTCGTCACAATAAAAATGTATAATCACATAGTGAAAATATTCTTGATACACTATGTATATAGTTGTATAATAATAATAATAATAATAATAATGATAATAATAATAATGATGATAATGATGATAATAATAATAATAATAATAATAATAATAATAATAATAATAATAATAATAATAATAATAATAATAATAATAATAATAATAATAA
>MU724406.1:0-70807 GCA_026770625.1 Nicotiana glauca | reverse complement strand
GGATGATATTTGCAGAACTTCCTGGATCAATCAAAACTCGCTTTACATTAGTATCATGTACAAGTAAAGATATTATCAGTGCATCGTTGTGGGGGGTGATCACTCCTTTTGCGTCTGCATCATCAAAAGTGATACGTTCATCCTCTAAGGTTTGTCGCACTCGTTTCCCGTGCGTGATTGTGACTTTGGAAACTTTATTTGAAGCTGTATATATTACTCCATAAATATCTTTTCCCCCACTTATAACATTCACGGTTCTCTTGGGTGATGAGGGCTTTGGTGGTTCTTGCCTGTTTTTCATGTAGGCTTGCTTACCTTTCTCACTAAATAACTCAGTGAGATAACCTTGTTTCAATAGATGGTCCACTTCACTCTGTAAGAATCTACATTCTGAAGTCTTATGCACGTGATCATTGTGAAATTCGCACCAATGACCTGGATTGCGCTTATTTGGATTTGACCGTATCTCTTTCGGCCACCGTACTTTATCTCCCATGCTCCTCAAAACAGCTATGAGCTCGGAGGTAGTGACATTGAAATTATACCTGCCAAATCTTGCCTTCAAACTTTCATCATCATCTCGTGACTCTTGCCTGTTTCGATCATTTCTGAACCTTGATGAAGAACCAGATTCCCTGTTTCTTGATTTTTGGTCATGTCGTTGATTTTCCTATTTTGACCNTTCTTCATGTTGAAATCGAGGAACGGTATCTTCTTCGATTCGCAACTTTGTACTGTACCTGTTATAAACATCATTCCACGTGGTTGCAAGGAACTCTCGATGGCTTTTTTTAAGTCTTCTCGTGGCTTCTGAACTTTTATCATTTAAGTTGCTTGCAAAAGCTATTGCAGCCCAATTATCAGGTACAAGGGGTAAAGTCATCCTTTCCGTTGGAATCTGTCAACAAAATCTCTGAGCAATTTTGAGTCCCCTTGTTTGATTTTGAAAATATCTTCCATTCTCTTCTCGACCTTTTGGGCTCCTGAGTGCGCCTTAATAAAAGAATCTGCAAGCTCAGCAAAAGAATTTATAGAATTTTCAGGCAAAAGAGAATACCAAGTTAGTGCACCCTTGGTGAGTGTTTCTCCAAATTTCTTGACCAACACGGACTCAATTTCCTGCTTGGTTAAATCATTGCCCTTGACACCTGTAGTAAATGCCGTCACATGATCTCGTGGGTCCGTTGTGCCATCATATTTTGAGACGTCAGGCATTTTGAACTTTTTAGGGATTGGAAGGGGAGCAGCACTTGGTTTCCAAGGTTGTTGTGAGTATTTCTCCACATCTACTCCTTTGATTATTGGGGGTACTCCAGGGATTTGCTCGATGCGCTCGCTTTGTTCTTTGAGCTGTTTCTGCAAAGTTAGTACCAAATTTTGTAAATGAGAATTATTTGTATTACCTGGATCCGTTTCTCGTGGTTCGCTGGGGGTTCCCTCATTTGCAGAATTAACAAGGCCAGAACATGGATTCTCTAATGTATTGTTATTAGGCGTAGGTATGGGTGGTGCAGCAGGTAACCGGCTAACTAGAGTTTGAAGAGCTTGGCTAACCCGTGCATCAATTATTTTTTGTAAAGCTTTATCCAGTCCCTCAAAATGTTCAGATTGTCCTTGCTCGTCAGCATGAGATTCTGATGCAGGAGTACCTTCACGAGATTGATGTAGTGAATTGTGAGGGGAAGGAACTACATTAATATTGTGTAAATCTCCTTGATTCTGATGGATTTGATTTTCATCAGCATTATTGTTGTTGTTGTTGTTGCTTGACACGATGATAAAAACAAATATAATGTAACTTAAAAAGGAATAGATTATCAGATTCTTGGTAATGGAACTAATTTGTTTAACCAAAAAATAGAATTTCGGTTAAAACTTGAAATTAAGAGAAAAATCGGGTTATTGATAATCAGGAGACGAAAATAATAGGAGACTTTCGAGAATAATAAAGCAGTAAATAAGTTTGTATTGCAATGTAATCACAATGATGCTTCGTGTCCTTACAAATGATGAGACCTCCTCCTTTTATAGTTAATTTTTCTAGGAAAAAGTATAACGCCTTCAGCCTTAAAGAGGCAATTATGAGCATTAAATGACATTAAATGAGATGTTACACAATCATTCTCATTCAATATTGATTTGCTAACGTATTTGACATTTAATACTGAATTTAGACTATTTTTTGCCATCAGATATCTTCGATTGCCTCTGACTTGATGTCTTTAATTAAGTTAAATAGATACGAGACTCGTATCATTTGAATAACCTCTCGTGCCTATTTAACTTTCTTCTCCCCATGTCTGATATCGCCCGTGCCTCTTAACTGATCAACTTGTTTTGACCATTTGACCAGTCCACGTGTCACGCCACGTCACCTTCAAGATAAATTCAGTTTTTTCCCAATACAATAGCCTCGTTTGTTCCGAATATTTTTGGATGTTATAGTGAAGTGCTGTTCTAGAGAACATATGTTATAATATAACAAAAAAATTAGTTCCGAAAAAGCTTGGCTTTTATAATAAAGTGTTGTTATATATGGATGTTGTTATAGAAATGTCTGACTGTATTAAAAAGCTAAATTAAAATTGTGATATCAAATGAATCTTTGGCATGTTTTGTTTAGAGTTATAACTAGCAATAAAATATAGTGAAATATGAATTATATTAGAACCAACATAATCTTACATGAGTAAGTGGACTGTCGACCATGACATCTTCCGGTGGTGGCATAAGTTTATGTCTAATAAGATCTTCTTTGGTGGTTCTTCTTATAGGAACCGTTCCAACAGGACAACCTCCATCTGGTAATCCTATTCCCGACAACTTATTACTCGTTGACATTGTTGAATCGCTCTCTTTCACAAACAAAGATGGTTTCATCTGCTCATCCAAAATTTCTTTTTATAATTCATCACTTATTTTCAAAATTGAAAATAAAAACTGATTATATTGGAGGCAACCCTGAGGATGGTAATTGTGATTTTTCAATAATGGATGATTAAATGCAGGTTGCTTGTAGAAGTCCACACAATCATATATATCGCCGTATTCAGTCTGTTAATAAAAAATTGGAATATTAATGATTTCGTTATATCAAAGAGGCAAAGAGTATAATTAATTAGCAGTGTATACTTAAAAAAGTGGGCGTATGATATGGATGTAGATTTTAATGAAAAGGTCATTTGAGAAACGAAACAATTATCTCCAAGACAGGTAATTAATAGTATCAGAATATCAGAAATTCAAAACTGCACACACTGAATAAAGAACGGAAGAACTTAAAAACCGAAAAGAAAAGGCAAAATTAAGTTACAAATAGAAATGTAATCACTAAAACAAGTTACAAAAAATAATTATGGCAATTTAATTATTGAGACATGTACCTTAATCGTTTTAATTGCAGGCTTATTTAGACGTTTTAGTTGCCTCTCCAACACTAGATCTTCTTGTTCGTCGAATAACTTTGTTCCTCGAACCCCATCATAACTCAAGCATAGAAAGAAAACCAACAAAAGTTGTTGTATAATAATCTTTCGATTCATTATCATTTTCTACATCATAAAAAAGAAAGTTTACTCATAGATGTATCGTATAGGAAGATGATTTATTTCAAATAAACAAATTGCTAAATTAGTTTTACAAGTCGATGACTTCTTCTAGCTAGTAAATGTCTCTAGAAGAATGAATGTCGATATGCGGGTAGTGAAGAGTGTAAAAGAGTAAGACAAAAAAGAAAAAGAGCATTAAATATGGAGCCAAACAGTCATAAAATTTCAGATATATCAAACTAAAGTAAATTAAAATAGTAGAAAAAAGACCATCAATTACTTGATTCACCAATACTCTTGAGGTTGAATTTTTCTATTTGCTCTTGCCTAAGCTACTATCGAGAAGATTTTATACTTATTAGGATTAGAATTGTTTTCAATTATTTTAGTAATATCCATAGAGGAGATTAATTCGTCTTGCGTAGGAGTATTAAAGATTGTCTAATACTTCTATGTTTTTATCTTCTTACCTTTTGTGGAGGGAAAAGTGTGAACTAATACATTGACATTACCATAAGGAGATTATTTAACTAAAGTGGAAAAATAATTTCCATTTTTGAAGATTTATGTCTTCATTGATTAATGGATATTGATAGACCTCTGGAAAGCAAAGTTCATGAAGCCAATTTTAGAAACTCATCGATGATTACTTGAAAATTAATGAATCTTAGGTTGTCTTCTTTAATTTATTTCAAGAGTTGAAATAAATTATTTGACTCTTCTCGCGCGATTTTTCATTATCTCCATTTCCCCAAATTTGCATTTGGACGGGTGACACATGAAATAATCGTAGCAGTTCAAACTCCAGTAAAAGTTTGATAAATTTTCATAAAGCACTATACTAGCAGTTCAAACTCCAGTAAAATTTTGATAAATTTTCATAAAGCACTATCTTTTAGTAGTAATTAGCCATCTATAGATACGATTTACTATATTACGGATTATTGATACCTTTTATGTGGTTATAAGATGTATTTGATGTATTTAAGCTACTGCATTCATGAATACAGTAGCAAAAATAGGCATGAATCAGGGAAGTCCAACTAATCAGTTGTTGTATTCGAGTGTATTCGACTGTATTCATGGAGTGAAACATGAGATTACAGCTGGATAGATTATTTTATTCGACTGTATTCATAGCGTGAAATAGGGAATTACACTGTTTTTAAAACGGAAAGTGAATCAATTAACATAATAGACTCCTAAAATAACTCAACAAACTGAATTATAACACACAAATTTTGTATTTTCATTTATACAAAAGATTCTCAACCGAATCTTCAGAGAAATTAAATAATACATATGAATACATAAATTATATTAATTAAAAAAACTTATGAATACATTCATGGCATATAGCGAGACAGTGAATACAATGAAATACATAGAATACAGTGGGATACATTGAAATACAATGAGAAAAAAAGATAGTGAATACAATGAAATACATGAAATACAACGAGACACATTGAATTACAATGTAAAGGGAATGGGAAAGATGGGCAATAAGGGCGGAGAGGGACGCAGCAGTGGTACGACGGTCAACGAAGACGACACGGTTGTCACCGATGGTGTAGCAGAGGGATTTATCGTGGGGACGTTGAACTATATGCCCACCGTAGCTGCATAATCATTGCAAGTTCTGAGATTGACTTCAAGCATAAGTTTTTTCTAGTAAAAAGTTTTTTTGCTTTCTGCAACTTTGAATCTCATCTTCAAGTACTTTCACATACAGAATTGGAACAGCCATCAATCCTAACAATTCTGCTCTACATAGCTTTGAACTATTCCAACATTTAAAACTAGCCGACGAGCGATTGAGGTTTGCTCTAATAAATTAAACTAAAACACCAACAAAGATAAGTTGGTCAAAATTTTCATCCCTGCCTTCACTTTTTATAGTCCATCGCTGCCTTCGCCGCAGAATGACTCAATTGTTGCCTCACTGAAAGAGAAAGAAATTCGTGCCCTTTAGGTGGTCCGTCGCTGCCTCACTGAGAGAGAAAGAAATTCGGGCCCTTTTGAGATTGAGCATCGTGTGGGGGAAGAGAATGTGATGTATCAAAGTAGAGAGAAAGAAAATAGTGTAACTGAATAGCGTATTTAGTGGCTTAGGACTAGGAGGTAACCAAAATTAAATATTTTGCTATAAACCTTAAAAGATATCTATAGAATATAATACTTTTAAATGGTATTTATTTAAAATAAATAAGGTGTTAACCTTTGCTATAGGAGGTAAAAATTCCTAAAATTTTTAGGAGTTTCTTGATCCGTGTTTTAACTAGGACTTTTTGTTGTCCAAATTAATTTTATCTTGTATTAAAAAGCGGTAAATGTTTGAATAATTTTAAACGGTAGATAAATATTAATTAGCGGTTTAAAAAGTAGCAATTTTGTTGAAGTTTGAATCCCTTATATGTTCTTCAAATTACATTCCGTCCAAGACGAATTAATTGCAGAAATAGAACATCATAAACAAATAATCTCACCTTAATTAAGAAAATCCGTTGGACAAAACCTGTTGCCCATTACGCATAAGTTGTAGTGCATATAAGTTAGCTTTGAATATCAGGCTGAAGTTCGGGATATTTCAATAAGTTGCAGAGATTGAAGATAATGCAATATGTTGCCTATTACACGACTTTTTTTGAAGAAAAAAAAAAAAATTAATCATGATCAAGTTAAATTTTATTCGGAAAAGGTCCAAATACCTCCCTAAACTTTACGATAAGGTCTATATATAACCCTCGTTAAAAGTTTAGCCCATATCCAACCTTGCCATTACACTATTGGCCCGGATACCCCCCTGGACTTTACGATAAGGTCTATATATAACCCTTATTTTTTAACAAAATATTTTTTTTGTAAAAACTGAAATTTATTTGTTGAAAATAATTTCTTCAGTTCTTAAAAAACGAAAATATTTTGTTAAAAAACGAATTTTTTTCCTGTTTTTACAAAAAAAAAAAAAAAAAAAAACAGTTTTTACAAATTTGTTTTTCCAGTTTTTACAAAAAAAGTCTTTAAAAAAACTAAAGAATGAAGAACAAAAATATTTTTCAAAAGTAAAAATAATTTGTTGAAAATATTTTATTCAGTTTTTAAAAAACGAAAATATTTTTTTAAAACTGAAAATGTTCTAATTCCTCTGTTTTTACATTTTTTTTAGTTTTTACAAATATGTTTTTACAAAAAAAAATATTTTGTTAAAAAAAACGATTTTTGCAATTTTTTTAAAGTTTTACAAAAAGAAATTAGAACATTTCCAAAAGAAAAAGAAATTTCTTTTTGTGAAACTTTAAAAATTGCAAAAATCATTTTTTTAACAAAATATTTTTTTTTTTGTAAAAACTGAAAAAATGTAAAGATAGAGGAATCAGAACATTTTCAGTTTTTAACAAAATATTTTCGTTTTTTAAAAACTGAATAAAATATTTTCAATAAATTATTTTCGCTTTTGAGAAATATTTTTTTTCTTCATTTTTCAGTTTTTTTAAAGATTTTTTTTTGTAAAAACTGGACAAACAAATTTTTAAAAACTATTTTTTTTTGTAAAAAAAAAAAAAATCATTTTTAACAAAATATTTTCGTTTTTTAAGAACCGAAGAAATTATTTTCAACAAAATATTTTCAGTTTTTACAAATATATTTTTACAAAAAAATATTTTGTTAAAAAAACGAGGGTTATATATAGACCTTATCGTAAAGTCCAGGGGAGTATTTGGTTCCGTTTAAAGTCCAGGGGGTATCCGGGCCAATAGTGTAACAACAAGGTTGGATATGGGCCAAACTTTTAACGAGGGTTATATATAGACCTTATCGTAAAGTTCAGGGGGGTATTTGGACCTTTTCCGAATTTTATTTCTCTAACAAGTAGCCATTCATATTCATAGTGGTTGAGAGAGTCCTTCATGTCTCTAGGTCATGGGTTCGAGGCTGATACGGCTAGGGCGTATTTGGGAGGGGGGGAGGGGGTTCCATGGGGCACGTGAACCCATGCTCCCCTCCCTAAATCATGTTTAGTAATGTTAAATTATTTTCAAAAATACTTAAATATATGTGTGTGCACCCATGCTCAAAGTAATATATGATGTGATAGTTACTGGGTTTACCTCTCTAAGTGAGGTTTTGAGGTCAAATCTTATATCAATCTTGTTGTTTTTTCTTTTCCCCCCCCTAGAACTAGATGCCCACGGGAGATGAGCATATCTGGTGTTATTTTGTGCGTATTAATTAAGTACTTTTTCTTTAATTTCATTTTTTGTTTGATTTATTCTTTCAAAATTTTCACACATTAAAATTCTTATTCTTCTTTTGTCACCGTAAAATCTTATATGATTAAATAAAATATGTATATTAAAACTAGTAGCAATGTATGATGTAGCATATAATCAATGGGTTCAACTTATCCCGACATTTTCAACATGGATAATAGATATAGATAAAAAAAAATTTTAATTTTAATTTTGACCTTATAATTCAAAAGTGTAACGGGCGCGCAATAGTTAGAAATATAGGTTGAACATAGAATTTATATCATAGATCCACCCTTCTTAATAGTGCACCCATCCTCTCAAAATTCTGGATCCGCCTCTGTGATACGGTGCCAACCATATTTTTCAATAATAATTCAATAACAACTATTTTTCGTTAAACATGTGTAAAATACTAGTTTGTAGATTACAAGATGATTCTTTATACAGTATAGGGAAAAGTTGTAAACAATACATGCCTGCAACTTCTATCTAATACATCGCAACTTAGGACCAATTTAACACGATAGGTAAAACGAATACTAAGTCTTGCTTTTATGACAATTGAGCAACACATGCAATTTTGTGAACGAGGTAGAACTTGTGGCCAATTGAGCAGACTCACTGTCTCTGACTTATTGAAATCATGTCCTGAATTTCTCCCTGATAGGCAAAGCTAATTTATGTCCATAACTTATGCCTAATGGGTAATAAAAGCTTTGCCCAACCAATTTTCTTACGGGGAGATTGTTTTAAATTTTATTTTAAGTGGGGCAAAAAATGCAAGAGCACCCTTATAGGGCCATACTTGTGAATCACCCGGTGCAACACGCTACGAATTGGCCCAAAGATAGTGGCGCAATTCCAGTAGTCCACTATATATATTTGTATTTTTGTATGTTATATATAAATTTTATACACTTTTACGTCTTCAGATGTAAATAGTTTCTAGCGCGGACTAAAAGTGATAATATTCCCCCCTCCCCCGAATAACACTAATGAACAGCAGATCATACTCTAACATTCATATCAACTCGAGAGCACTTGCGAAATTAAGATTTTTACTTTATGGGTTTTAAACTATAACATCTTTTTTTTGGCTTTCTAGGTTCTGAATATGTAGATTATTCACCAATTTTACAAGTTTTGCATTTAAATATTTAATGTTTTCTTTAAATGCACTTTATGGAATATTGAAGGAGTGACCTTCAGTTTATTGACCTTATTCCTAAAATGATAACTGGAGAGGACAATAATAGTTTGATAAATATGCCATCAAAAGAAGAAGTCAAACAAGCTGTTTTTGATATTGATCCAGGAAGCATAGAAGGTCCCGATGGTTTCAATGGCAGGTTTTTCCAACAAATCTTGGACATCATAAAGGAAGATATATATTTATAATATGGTATCATATTGGAAGTAATGAATGGAAGGTAACCTAGCAAATTTATCACTCTCATACATGCCTCGTTTTGATTCCTAAAGTAGAAAATCCTTAATCACTCTCTGAATTAAGACCCATCAGCCTTAGCAATGTAAACCAAAAGATTATCACCAAATTGCTGAATAACAGGTTGTCTAGGCTATTGCCTCAGATTATTTCTCCTAATCAAAGTGGATTCATCAAGGTAGAGCAATTGGAGGGAATGTTCTTCTGGCACAAGAGATTATTAGTGATATTAATCAAAAGAATACAGTGAATAATATAGTCAGCAAACTAGATATGAACAAGGCTTGTGATAGAATATCATGGTTGTGGGGTTATGAGGAAAATAGGATTCACAGAACACTATGTGGAACCTTATATCCAATGTATGGTACTTTATCCTTATTAATGGTAAAGGGGAAGGTTTCATCAAATCAGCCATGGGTTTGAAGCAAGGAGACTCTTTATCCCCCTTCTCTATTTATTATAGCAGATGAGGCTCTTTCTAGAGCATTAAACAATCTACATGAAAATTATAATCTTTCAGGATTTACCATGAATAAGAAGGGACCTCAAATAAATCATCTCGCCTATATATGCAGATGATTTGATTATTTTCACCTCAGGTAACACAAAATCTTTTAGAACCATTAAGTAGATGCTAGCAGAGTATGAGAAAGCTTCAGGCCAACAGGTGAATAACCAAAAGAGTTGCTACCTGGTAAACCATACTTGTCATAAAAATAGCATCAGAATGATTGAAAGGCATCGAAAGTTCAGAAGGGAATTTTTTCCTTTTGAATATTTAGGATGTCCAATATATACAGGTAGAAAGAATGTGCAATACTTCTCTGAAATGACATACTTATCAAGCATGCATGTACTCTCTGCCATTCCTATGAACTTGTTATCCATTTGTCATCCTCCTAAACATGTGCTTAAGATGTTGGAGAGTTTCTTCGCCAATTTCTTCTGGTGTCAAGCGGATGGAAGCAAGAAATACCATTGGGCCTATTGGAGAAAGTTATGCTATCCTACTGATTAATGAAGAAGGAGGAGTGAGTTTTAGAAATTTGAGTGACACCACCAAGGCCTTCACAGCCAAAATCTGGTGGCTTTTCAGAACTAATAAATCTTTATGGGCTTCATTCTTATTGACTAAGTATTGCAGTAGAATTCATCCTATGCCTAGGAAAGGAAACTCAAAGCAATCCGGCTCATGGAGAAGCTTAATGGAGATAAAAGAAAAGAAGTAGAACCGCATATAACATGGAGGGTCCAAGGAGGAAATTCTTCTTTCTACTGGGACAACTGGACATGTTTGGGCCTTTTATCCAACTTTTGCAACTACTCCATTTATAACAAGGATAAGGTATGTAACTTTATTATTAATAATTTCTGAAATATTCTTAAATTATCTCAAGCTATCCCAGGCTACTTGGTTGAACACATTAGAGGTATCAAAATAGGTAACTAGAATGTAGAAGACCAAGCAATATGGACTGGCTCAACTAATGGTCAGTTCAGTTGTTCCTCAGCCTGGAATAGCTTGAGACAAAGACAAGGAATTTCTTTTATGAATAAGTTCTTATGGCATAACATTATTCCTTTCAAAATCTCTTTGTTCAGTTGGAAACTTTTGAGAGACATACTACCGACATATGATAATATCAAGAAAATGAGAATTCTTTTTCCATCAAAATGTTCCTGATGTACGAAACCAATGAATGAAGATGGCTGGGTATAATATTTTTATTTATAGCAACATCAGCAAAGCAGTATGGATATGCTTCAGAGACCAAATTGGGATTAGACTATGATGGTGATATTAGGCAACATATGATGGTTTGGTGGCTGTCTGAATACTAGAACCCCATCCATAAACTCCTTAGCTTTTCAAAAAGCCCCTTTGGTCATTAGTTGGAACATCTGGAAAGCGAGAAATAAGAGTAAATATGATCAACAAAGGTTCTTTGTTCCTAAAATTATATACCAAATTAAATTTGCCATGATGTTACTCTGATTATCCATAAGCAGTTCAGGCAGGTTGACTTAGAAATTCTATGGGCGCAATTGACTCAGATGATTGTGGAAGCTGGACCACAGTTGAATATTATCAAAGTCTCATGGAAATTTCCTCTTGAAGGGACCATTAAATTAAACACAGATGGATGTTGTAGAGGTAATCCTGGTATTAGTGGTGGAGGAGGAGTCATTAGAAGGCACACTGGAGAAATGGTGGGTGCATTTGCAACATCTTTTGGTGCCCAGAGTAATAATGCAGCTGAATCTATGACTTTAAATATAGGGTTGCAATGGTGCATAGATCGGGGACACAAAAATATTATTGTAGAATTAGATTCACTCTTAGTTATCAACTGGATGCTTGGAAAGTTTATCCTCCTTGGAGTTTGCTAACTACTATTGAAGAAGCTAAAAGGAAGACTAATTTCTTTAATGAAATACAATTCACGCATTGCTTCAGGAAAGCAAACAAAGTGGCGGATACATTAGCTAATGAAGGAGCTAAGATAAATGGTGTTAAATGGTTTTACTCTACTCATGAACTTCCATCTCAGGCCAAAGGATACTTACACATGGACAAATATCAACTCCCTAATTTTAGAATAAGATACTCCAAAAAGCTATTTTGTTTATGATCCACATGATAATAGTTTTGCTGCTTTTGTTGCTTTGGTTAGTCACTGCAGTTGTGAATAAGGGAAATGGTCATTTCCAAACGATAGGATCTTCATTGTATATCCTTCTTCATGAGTCCAGGAATATGTGTTCATTTTCTTTTGTTTTAGTGGAGGTTAGGTTTTATGTATCCCTCCTTAATGTGCTTAACTTTTGGTTTTTAATTTACAAGGTAGGGGTCCATGCCAGACACTCCATCACCTAAAGATGAATTTATTTTATATATATATATATATATTACTAATCTCGTATTTCAGAGTTTCAAGGAGATTGCTCATAAACCTTTTTGGGAAGAGTCGATGATACTTGAGATGCGATTTTATTGAAATTGTGCCCAACCTACTATGTGGGGCAACTTACTTGTGTTAGATATTATGGCAGTGGAATTGACAATACGAGCTTGCTATGCTTGGTGAGCCATGCTTCTTTTATCTGTGAATTCATGTTTAGAGATTTTATTTATTCATTTATGCCCGTAGAGGTTCCAATAAAACTGCGGGGAGGTCTAATCATGTGGATGTGATTTATATTTTCTAACTCTCATATTCATTCCACATGTACTTATGTCATTTTGGCCAAAGGCCTAGTTATGTTTTGAGTTAAAACAAAGATTTTTAACCAAACAACTCAAGATGGTATATTTTTAATGTTTAAGTCATATCTCAAACTGTTTAACCAAAAAATAGACTTTTAGTCAAAGCTAGAATTTAGAAGAATTGGGTTACTAATAATCAAAAAATAAATAGAGAAAAGGATTTGCAAGTATTCAGATATGAAAGCTAGTAAATCAGAATATATTTCAATAGTCATTTGTCCCTCTACTGATTACATGTCTCTCCTTTTATAGGTCTTTTTGGGGAATCTTTTGGAAATGTACGTTACATCTAAGTTATAATGAGGCTATTATAAATATTTAATTACATTAAATGCTGCATTACATAATCATTACATTGAATACAAATATTCCTTAACGGTTCCAGCATTTATTTCTCTTGAAATGCTGTATCTTTATCTTCTTTCTTGACCAGGTTCATTATTCTTCTCGTATCTCGTGTGTAATTACGCTCAAAGAGGGGCGGGGCTTCCGAGCCTCTTATCTCGTACATCCTTTTTGTTCCCGTATCTCTTTTTCTCCCTTTTGTCTCGTACCTCTTTTTGTCCGCACCAGTCTATGATTCTTTGACCAACTATAACCTTTTGACAATCCCACGTGTCATGCCACATCATTATTCATTTATGTATACAATTTTCCCCAATACAGATAGTCCCCCCACTTTCTATTTATTCATTAGTTTGAATACTTAGGAAGTGCATTTCATAAAAAGAGAATTTATGTCACCATTAATACTCTTGACAAAGTTGACGCTTCAACTGTCACTTCCTTTTAATGCACTAGACACGTGCTGCCTCCTCATTGGTTGCACTGTCTTGCAGTACTTTTTTAGCCTTTCTTCTTGTCTTGTTCCTCATAAATTGAATTGAACACTTTTGTCTTTCGAATTCCCTTCATTATTCCCTACTTTAATTCAACTCTTGCATTCATGGCTTCATCGAGTTCTAACCCTAGGAAAACTCCCATTCTAGATAGTTTTCCTAATGCTCCTATAAGGCATAGAAGAGGAGGTAGATTATGCAATATAAGCTCTGCTCGTGGTAGCACTTCAACACCTCCTTCTGGTTCTGGTCCTTCTTCTGGAACCAGAGGTTCACATTCTCAAAGGGGTTCCTCTCGAAGCAAGGATTCTTCTGAGCCACTGCGTGAACCCTTGGTGGAAGAAATAATTCCCGCAGAATTTTTTTTCATCACGATAAAGAGTCTCTAAAAACTCAAGTTGCTACACTAGATTGTGCTGATCCTTATCCCACTCTAATCACAAGTGTTTTAGCGCCTGTAGTTCGGAAGGAGTGTCATTGGGCTGAAAATTTCCCTATTATTATTCCTAACCCAAATCAAAGAATCACCTCTTATTTTATAGGTTATTCCTTTGTTTACACCTACCCATTTACTTTAGGGTTCAAACTAGCCATCGACCCGGTCATTCTAGACTTTTGCCGCTTTTTTGATGTTTGCTTGGGTCAAATTAGACCAATAGTATGACGAGTTGTTGCCTGTTTGAGGCAACTTGCTAATAAGGCCAACGTAGAATTTACTTTCCCCCACTTAATTCACCTTTATTCTCCTAGGTTTTTTCGAAACGACATATTTGGTTTAGCAGCCAGGAGTAAAAGAGTTTTGGTGAGTCCTGAAGACAATAAGGACTGTGGCTGGTATGCTCGGTATGTTGCTGCCCCCACTGTGGGTTTAGTCAGTGAAAGAAACATCCGCTTCCCGGAGAAGTGGAATTTTGCACGTAAGTATTAAATATCCCCATGCCTTTTTATCTTCAACCTTACCTATTTTTTACTATCGTGCTTCTTTTTTTTTAGCAACCATGGGTATTGTTGAATCTGTATCCAATATATGTGGTTGGGTAGAAAAGCTTTTTAAAGTTTCACCAATGGAAGGTAGGACATGGAAAACCCTTTCTAGTCTCTACGGTTGGAAACCAAAGACTCATGGTAAAAGTTTTTGTCTTTTACCTTAATTATTTCCGCCGTCCTGGCTTTTTAACCTTCCTTTTCTTAGGTTTTGCCACTTGAGGAGTTACTTTTGAGGGTGTTTTGGCATCTCGTGGACAAGACATATTCCTAGGATCTGTGGATCAAGATATTACAGCTCCTCCGAGGTCTGAGAAAAGAAAGTTGATCATTGAAGATGATTCTGAAGGAGAGGGTGAGGGCTCCCTGGTGACTAGACCACGAGCCAGGAGACGAATCGTTTCTAATGATGAGATCAATGTCTTTCCTGACCTGCCCCTTTTAGAACCCGTTGTTACTCTAGTTATCATTCCTGATGATGACATTTCTCCCCTGTCTGATACTGTTGACTCCATAAGCCAACTTTTTATCAGTGGTTTTAGTAGTGGTCCTTTAGGACCGGTTTTAGATGAGCTTCCCCTATCTTCTTCTACCTCTACCGTTCCTATAATTGTTTCTTTGCCTCCCTCATCTATTACTTCCATGCCTTCCTCTAATGCCACTCCTTCAATAATCACTCCTCCCATAGTTCATCACACAGAAATGGGTTCCATAAGTAGAAATTCCGCTATAAGGAGTGTGACCATTGAAGTTCCCGTTAATGGCAGCCTTTTGAGGAAGTCTGGGCAAGCTGACACATGGCTTGCACCTCTGATCGGCTCTGTCGAGAAAGCCAAATTGAGAGTCATAATAATATGAATCTCTTGAATGACATTGTTCATGCCAGTTTGAAGGTATTGTTTAGTTTATTTTATCAAGACTTTTGCTTTGGAAGCTTTTAACCTCATCTCCTTTTTTTTATATGAACAGGTCAACCTCATTGGTACTGAGCTTATGAATCGAGTTCCTCTTTTAGAGAAACTGGCTCGTGACCTAGAGAAAACTGATCATGACATGGAAGAAGTTGCTCGTGACTCTCAATTGGAGGCCAACAATTGGGATGGCCAGTTCGAGAGTTTACAGATTGATATGGAAATTTTAGAGAAAGGAAAAAGTTCCATGGAGAAACAAGTCCAAACTCTTACCTCTGAATTGGCAACGGTCAAGGCTACTTCAAATCAGTCTAAGAGAGAAAAAAAGCTTTTTGCGGAGCAATTATCCATGGTTACTGATGAAAATAAAGCTCTAAAAGCTTTGTTGTCTCAGAAGGAAATGCATGCGAGACAGGTGGCACAAGAGCTTTCTCGAGTACAAGAAGAATTGCTAGCCTCTGCAGATAAGGTCCATGCTTTGGAAAATTCCCACACCTCATTACAATCATCTCATGATTCTATTTTGATTAAGAATAAAGAGCTCAAGAATGAAATTACTGCCTAGGAGAAGGATTATGCACTTCTCGAAGAATCCTCCAACATTGAAGTGAGTTGGACCTTTCTCAAGACCCGCCGTGGCACCTTGTTAGAGATGAGCCAAGAGAATTTTAACCTTGAATCCGAATTGGCTAAGGTAAATGAAGCTATTGAGAGAGCACATCAGCCACCGGATTTTTCATCTCCTGAAACTGGTCTTCATGTAGCTGAAAATCCTTTGGTTGAGGTCCCTTCAAATGAAACTTCTTTAGCTGAGACTGCTTTGGTTGGAGCTCCCATAGATGAAGTTCTTGTTTCTGAAGTCCCCGTGTCTGCTGCATCTGAAGTTCCTGTGTCTGATGAGATCACTACGAGTGTTGCACTCCCCTTAAGTTCTTCCGCGCCTATTGCCATTGGTCAAGTTGAGGTCTCACCCGTGGATGTTGCCATTAACGTGACTGAAGATCAACTCTTAGCTGCTGATGATGCAAGTGCAGTTGAGCCCGTAGATGATCCTTCTTCAGTTCTTTTTCCTTAAAGAGTTTTTTGTAATTTGAGGTTTCCTTTTTTGTAGGTTCCCTTCTGGAAATCCATGTTCAAAGTTTTTGTTCTTATGATAACTTTTTGTAATTGAACTCCTCGCTTAGAATTTTTAAGAGTTTAAGTCCCCAAGCTTTGTTTAAGGGGCACTTTTTGTATGAACCATTCGACGACTAAGTTTTATACTTGGTCTTTAGTTTTAAAATATTAAGAAGTTTATCTTTAAACCTCCATCTATTCTATTCATGCCTTTTATTTTTAGGGACTTAAAGAATAGATTGCATTTTTATTTTCTGAAAATGCTTTCATTATCCTCATGATTAAATGACATGAGTTTTATAAAAGAGAGCCCTTTTATATTTTAACACTTGATGAAGAAGACGTCTCAACTTCATAATGGTGTTTATTATATGATACAAGAAATAGGAACACACATGTTTATCTGAAATATCTTGAACAAGTTTTTATTTCTTAACTTTGACAAGTCGTGAATCATTCTTTACATGTATTTGAGTTACATCTATAACTTTCTCGTAACTATTTTTCTTGTAACATATTTGCAAAAAGTAGAACAATAGATACGGGGTTTTTCCTTATAACACGTTTTAGTATATAGTCTACACCCTAACTGTTTGTGAAGTACAGTAGATCCCCCTTAGCTCCAAAATACTTGGAAGGGTTTGAGAGGTGACTCCATTGTTCTCATGGGAAAGAATACTATGATAAATGCCTTGACTTGTTAACTTCCACTCCGCTTTCTTCTTAGGATTGATTTTTCCTCAAACTTATTTTCCTTTTATGTATACTTGGCTATATATAGTCCCCCAAGTGTTTGAGTGTTGAAGTATGAAGCCTCGAGCACTTGATAGTTTCTTTCACTTGATCCCTTTCCTGAAAAGGCAATACATACGGGTCTTGGGGGTATGATTATAGAAGACTGCTTTACCCATGTATGTTTCTATCAGAATTATTGTAACCCTAGGCCAGGAATTTTAGTATATTCCATTTTTGCCTTACATGTCGTGACTCATCATTTAGTACGGGTAAGCGTTTTGCCTATCATCTAAAATTGTTAGTTAAATTTTTAATAATTCAAAAAATAAAATATAACATAATGATACATGACCATGGGTTTTCCTTTAGAAGTAATATCTCTTCAGATGAACAGCATTCCAATGCGAAGGAAGTATCTTCCCTTCCATTGTCTCCAACTCATATGCTCCTTTTCGTGCAATATCATGAATTCTATAGGCTCCTTCCCAAGTTGGACTTAGTTTACCTGTGTTGGCTGCCTTTGTAGATTGAAAAACCTTTTTAAGCACGAAGTCCCCAATTTTGAAGTATCGCAAACGTGCTTTCTTGTTGTAATATCGTTCGATCACTTGCTTTTGTGTGGCCATTCTTATTAATACAGCCTCTCTCCTGCCTTCCAACAGATCTAAATTGACCCATATCTCTTCATCATTGGACTCTTGCGTTGCTTGTAAGACCCTCGTGCTTGGCTCTCCTATCTCAACTGGGATAAGTGCTTCATCCCTGTAAACCAAAGAAAAGGGTGTCTCACCAGACCTGTACTTGTTTTCGTGGTTGTACGATATGCCTACAACACTCCAGGTAACACTTCAGGCCAATTGCCCTTTGATTTCTCCAATCGTTTCTTTAAATTATTAATGATAACTTTGTTTTTCGATTCCTCTTGTCCATTCTCCACTGGATGATATGGTATTGATGTTATCCTTTTTATTTGCCAACTTTGAAAAAATTCCGTGACCTGAGCTCCGATAAATTGAGGACCATTTTCACATACAATTTCTTTTGGTACACCAAACCGGCAAATGATGTTACGCCAGATGAAGTCCTTCACTTCTTTTTCCCGTACCTATTTAAATGCTGCTGCCTCTACCTACTTAGTAAAATAGTCAGTAAGTATGAGTAGGAATTTTACCTGCCCTTTAGCTTGAGGCAATGGTCCTACTATATCCATCCCCTATTTTATAAATGGCCATGGTGCAATAATCGGATGTAATAATTCAGCAGGTCGTGCATATTATTACCGTATCTTTGGCATTTATTGCATTTAGCCACAAAGCTCGCTGCTTCTTTTTCCATTTTGGGCCAGTAATATCCTGCCTTGATCAAAGTTTTCACCAGTGATCTTCCTCCTGCGTGGTTTCCACAATGTCCTTCATGTATTTCTCTCATTACATATTCCGTTTGAGAAGGTCCAAGGCATCTTGCTAAGGGGCCACCAAACATCTTTCGATAAAGGTTACCTTGCTTTAAACAGTAACGAGCTGCCTTTTTACGAAGTGCACATGCTTTTTGCTTGTCATCAGGCATGGTACCATACTGTAAAAAAGCAACAATTTCATTTCTCCAATCCCAAGTTAGATTATTAAAATTTACCTCGTTCTTATCAGGTTCGAGAACTGAGTGAAATAAGTGTATAACCGAGGTATTGGCATCGTTTGTTATATCAGCTGTGGATGCAAGGTTCGCTAAGGCGTCGACTTCAACATTATCATCCATTGGTATCTGGATAACCTTCCAAGTCTGGAACTGCTTTACCAGTTCCCTTACCTTTTCCAAGTATTGTTGCATCCTTGTCTCCTTGGCTGTGTA
Source organism: Nicotiana glauca (assembly GCA_026770625.1). Classification (NCBI taxonomy): domain Eukaryota; kingdom Viridiplantae; phylum Streptophyta; class Magnoliopsida; order Solanales; family Solanaceae; genus Nicotiana; species Nicotiana glauca. The sequence continues at coordinate 51,852 of MU724406.1, read as the reverse complement.
AGTCCCCCAACATTTGCTTAATCACGAGTTGAGAATCACTTTTAATCACCACCTGACTTATCCCAAGTTCTCGTGCCAATTCTAGACCTGCAATCACAGCTTCATACTCCGCTTCATTATTAGTTACGTAGTGACATTTAATAGCTTTCCTAACAGTTTCCCCCGTGAGTGGTACTAAAACAATTCCTAACCCTGCACCTTTAATGTTAGACAATCCATCAGTAAATAAAGTCCATATTCCTGGATTTGCTCCATTAAGTAGCTAAACTTCTTTTTCAGCTTCTAATTGCATTCCTTGGCTAAAATCAGCCACGAAATCTGCCAGTACTTGGGATTTGATTGCTGTTCTAGGTAGATACGTGATTTCATACTCAGTTAATTCTATAACCCATTTAGCTAACCTTTCTGATAATTTATGTTTATGCAGTATATTACGCAAGGGATATGCAGTTACTACAACAATTGGGTGACACTGAAAATACGGCCTCAATTTTCTAGATGCCATGATTAAAGCCAATGCTAAATTCTCTAATTGTGGATATCATGTCTATGCATCTAACAAAGACTTACTAACATAATAAATATGAGATTGTTTACCTTTTTCTTCCCGAACCAAAACAGCACTTACCGCAACTTCTGAAACAGCAAGGTAGATGAAAAGCCTTTCACCAGCCTTAGGTTTTGCTAACAATGGTGGATTTGCCAAATATGTCTTCAAGTTTCTAAGTGCTTGTTGACATTCTTCATTCCGTTCAAAGTGATCTTGCTTTTTAAGGGCTGAGAAAAACTTGAAACACTTTTCTGATGACTTTGAGATAAATCTTCCCAAGGCTACGATCCTCCCCGTCAGTCTTTGAACTTCTTTTTTATTTGTAAGTACATCAGGAATTTCTTCAATAGCTTTGATCTGGGCTGGGTTTACTTCAATACCACATTTAGAAACAATAAAACCCAAAAATTTTCCTGATGCCACATCAAATGCACATTTTTCTGGGTTCAATTTCATATTATATTTTTGCAAAATTCTAAATGCTTCAGATAAATGTGATATATGATCATCTGAATGTTGAGTCTTACCAAACATGTCATCTATATAAACTTCCATGGTCTTACCTAAATGTTCTTGAAACATTTGAGTAACTAACCTCTGATACGTTGCACCAGCGTTTTTAAGACCAAAGGGCATTACTTTATAACAATAAGTCCCCCTGTCTGTTATAAAAGATTTTTTTTCCTCATCTTCTGGATCCATTTTGATTTGGTTATAACCTGAGTATGCATCTAAAAAACTTAATAGTTCATGTCCTGGAGTAGCATCAATTAACTGATCTATATGCGGTAATGGAAAAGAGTCTTTCGGACAGGCTTTATTAAGATCTGTATAATCCACACAAACACGCCACTTACCATTCTTCTTAGGAACCACAACAGTGTTAGCCAACCAGGTAGGATACTTTAACTCACGAATTGATCCTATTTTGAGCAATTTCTGAACCTCTTCTTGAATCACCTGATTCTTGAAAGCCCATTGCTTTCGTTTCTTTTGCTTGACTGGGGGATATGATGGGTCTTCATTCAATTTATGAGTCATGACCTCCGGCGGTATCCCTGTCATGTCAGAATGGGACCAACCAAAATAATCTGCGTTAGCTTTTAAAAATTCAATTAACTTACGTTTTACCTCTGGGCAGAGATTTGCTCCTATATACACTTTCCTCTCGGGCCAGTGTATAAATAAAACCACAGCCTCTAACTTTTCGATCGTTGTTTTAATGTTCGCGTTTTCCTCTGGTTCTTGAATAGTGTCAGGCCTTGAATCCACATCTGTTTTTCCTTGTTCAGTTAAGGTTGGCTTTATACCCTCCTTAACCGAATCCTGTAATTGCTATTTTGACTTCACCTTGAACAGTTGAATCTGCAACGGAGTTAATACTCCTAGATGTTTATTGATCACCTCTGATTTGACAAATCCCCCATGGTGATGGGAATTTAATAACTTGATGTAAAGTTGACGGTACGACATCCATATCATGGATCCATGGCCTTCCTAGGATCATATTATAAGCAATTTCCATATCTACAAACTGGAACTTAGTATCTTTGACAACACCTTCTGCAAACGTGGTAAGAATCGCTTCTCCTTTGGTTATGGCATTAGAGTTATCAAACCCTGACAAGGTGTGCGATTTTGGAACAAACTTTTCCTCAGCTTGCATATCGCGCAACGCTCGTATCAAAATAATATTCACCGAACTGCCTGGATCAATCAAAACACATTTCACATTAGTATCATGTACGAGTAATGATATTACCAGCGCATCGTTATGTGGAGTCAGGAGACCTTCTGCATCTGCATCACTGAATATGATATTCTCCTATTCCAGCACGTGTCGTAACCATTTTCCATGAGTGATTGTCATTTTGGATATTTTATTGGCTGCAGTGTATGAGACACCGTTGATATCTTCTCCTCCACTTATAACATTGACTGTCCGTTTAGGTGAGGGTGGCTTCGGAGGCTCCTATCTATTTTTCATATATGCTTGTTTACTTTTCTCACTGAATAACTCAGTGAGGTATCCATGCTTTAACAAATGATCCACCTTACTTTGAAAAAATCTGCAATCTGCGGTTTTATGTCCCTGATCGTTATGGAATTCACACCAATGATCGGGGTTTCGTCTACTTGGGTTTGATCTCATCTCCTTCGGCCACCATACCTTATCTCCCATGCCTCTTAAAACAGCCACGAGCTCGGAGGTAGTTACATTAAAATTGTAACCTCCAAACCTTACTTTCAAGCTCCCATCATCATCCCGCTGTACACGTGTACCTCGATCATTGTTAAACCTTGATGAGGAGCCCGATTACCTATTTCTGGGTTTATGATCGTACCTTTCTTGTTTTGACCTTGAGTCTTTTCCCGCAGGTCCCATATAAGGATCGTACCTATTTTATCGGACCTCCTTTCATTGTCTACACGCATTGAACTTGTTTTCTCATCTGTTTTAGGCTGCAAGATGATATCTTCCTCGATTCTCATCTTTGTGCTATACCTATTATAGACGTCGTTCCACGTTGTTGCTGGGAATTCTCGAAGGCTTTCTTTAAGTCTCCTCGTGGCTTCTGAACTTTTCTCATTCAGATTACTAGCAAAAGCTATGGCTGCCCAGTTGTCAGGTACTCGCGGTAGCGTCATTCTTTCCCATTGAAATCTATCTACAAATTCTCTCAGTAACTCAGAATTTCCTTGCTCGATTTTTAAGATGTCCTCCATCCTCTTTTCAACTTTTTGAGCTCCCGAATGTGCTTTAATAAATAAATCTGCAAGCTCAGCAAAAGAATTTATAGAATTTTTAGGTAAAAGAGAATACCAGGTTAATGCTCCTTTGGTGAGTGTTTCACCAAATTTTTTGACCAGGACCGATTCAATTTCTTGCTTAGTCAAGTCATTCCCCTTGATTCCTATGGTGAATGCAGTGACGTGGTCTCGTGGGTCTGATGTTCCATCGTACTTTGGAATATCAGGCATTTTAAATTTCTTCGGAATTGAGAGGGGGGCGACACTTGGCTTCTATGGTTGTTGATAATATTTGTCTATGTCTACTCCTTTGATCATGGGCGGTACCCCGGGTAATTGTTCTATGCGTTCATTTTGTGCCTTAAGCTGTTTCTGCAAGGTTAGTACTAGATTTTATAAATCAGTATTGACTAGATTACCTGGGTCTCCCTCTTGAATTTCACTAGGAGTTCCACCACTGCCTGAATTAACCAGTCCAGAACGGGGATTCTCTAAAGTATTATTGTTTGGGGTTGGTGTGGGCGGAGCGGCAGGTAATTGACTAACGAAAGCTTGAAGAGCTTTACTGACTTAAGAGGCAATTATTTTTTGCAATGCCTCATTCATGTTTTCAACATTGTCAAGTTTATCCTGTCCATCTGCATGAGATCCATCAGGAGTGCCTTCACGAGATCGTCGTGGAGAGCCTTGTGGAGAATCTCCTTGAAGTTGTTAAATTGTTTGAATTTCTGGAAGTCCTTGGGTGTTGTCGTTGTTATTAGACATGATTGATATGAACAAGAAAATCAAGTAGAAATAAAGTTGATTATCAGATTCTCGGTAACGGAACCAATTTGTTTAACCAAAAAATAGACTTTTAGTCAAAGCTAAAATTTAGAAGAATCGGGTTACTGATAATGAAAAAATAAATAGAGAAAAGGATTTGCAAGTATTCAGATATGAAAGCTAGTAAATCAGAATATATTTCAATAGTCACTTGTCCCTCTACTGATTACATATCTCTCCTTTTATAGGTCTTTTTGGGGAATCTTTAGAAGTGTACGTTACATCTAAGTCATAATGAGGCTATTATGAATATTTAATGACATCAAATACTGCATTACATAATCATTACATTGAATACAAATATTCCTTAACGGTTCCAGCATTTATTTCTCTCAAAATATTGTATCTTTATCTTCTTTCTTGACCAGGTTCATTATTCTTCTCGTAGCTCGTGTGTAATTACGCTCAAAGAGGGACGGGGCTTCCGAGCCTCTTATCTCGTACCTCCTTTTTGTTCCCGTATCTCTTTTTCTCCCTTTTGTCTCGCACCTCTTTTTGTCCTTTTGTCTCGTATCTCTTTTTGTCCGCACCAGTCTATGATTCTTTGACCAACTATAACCTTTTGACAATTCCACTGGTCATGCCACATCATTATTCATTTATGTATACAATTTTCCCCAATACACAAACCTTGAAATAATCATGAATAAATAGACAGGTTTAAGTGGTTCACTCGGTATAAGTTGAAGATACTAGGTGCTGGTCTTTTTGGGGCATGACGGTTAGAAATATAAGCAGTTTCCTAATTAAAAAAAGACAGAAGAAGAAGAAAGAAAGAAGAAATGTGTCCATATATAATTGTAAAGGTCTTCTTTCTCAATCAACTGAAAATTAAAACAAAATACAATAAACATAAAAAGATACTGCACCCATGCACTTTCTTGCATTTATTTTGAGCAATTAATCATAGAATGGCTAGACTTGATTAAAGACTCATGCCCGCTCACAAGCCACCAGGTCCACCATAAAACATTGTGTTATCCAAATAATCCCCACTAAATATTTCATTGTACAAATTAGGAGCGTCTATATTATATAGCAAGTCGCCTGTATCAATGTTGTCACCCTTATCACTTAAAAGTTTAATATTTCTGCAATATCCGTCATAATGAATGTCTTTTATAGGTAAAAAGCTTGAACCCATAGGTGGTTCAGGTATTCCTGGTGGACTATACACGACTCCGCCCCATTCAACGCTTGTAGCAAAATAGTCAAAGTCATCAAACACCTCCCGAGCCCAGAAACCAATTGGTTTATTAGTCTCTGTATAGAATAACCACCAGTTTCCTTCATTTTGGTCCTATTTTCAATAGTAAAAAATGGTTAACAAATAAAGGTCGAAATTGCTTTTATGCTTGAATTAATTCTTCTACTTACTTAAAGGTAGAATAAATAAAGAAAAGTTACCCAATTTATCGAAAGTCCTTTCTCATATACTTTCACTCCACGTTGTGGAACGATATCAAATGCTCCATCTATAGCTGTTTCTGGATTTACAAGTACAAAGGCAGGACATAACAAGTTGAAACAAGCATTTTCACCACCCTGAAAATATGAAAAGAAATGTTTGAGGGAGCAAAAGAAATTATGAATTATTTAAAAAGCTATCTAATCATACTAGTCAGGGACTTGCCAGGAAATGTATGAAAAATCTAGTCGCGTTGTCACCATACAAGGTAGGATTAACCTAAAAAGCAAATAGGAAATAATGTTAATTGTAGGTGAAAAGATAGCTCACTACTTTATTTATGTAGATAGGAAAAAGAAGATTCACAATGAAAAGGTCAATTGACTTACTCTCCAACCGACTTGTATCATATTTGCTCCTTTAATTTAGTTTCAATCTGACATGCACTGCTTTGTTGACCTTCGACATGAGGATTATAGACACTAGTTGTCATCGCGGCTCCTCCAAATTTGTCACTTGGGTAACCTCGAGTATTAGCGATTGCAAGCTGAAGAGAGTATATAATAAATGTAGGATCGCATCACTTAAATTTGAAATTTCTTCATGAAGAGCTTGGCTTGGTTTCAACATACTTCTAATTAAGTGGTTTCCTGTATATTTAGAAATGTTTACATTATTTTATCAAGGCTTATTCGAGCATGTTTACATACCGTCGTGCTATAAACAAGATGTTCATGGATATCAGCGGCATGGCCAGAAATTCAAACAAGGGGATCCAAAAAATGCTAAAGTGTCACACCTAAGATTTGAGCTCCTAATCAAAAACAATTTTTGAACCACTTCACTAGAATCTTTCCTTATGTTAGAGAGATTCAACAGTTCATATATAACCAAAAATAATCGTTTTTTTCCCTATTTGCGCATGCAGTACAAAAAGCCATATAACCATGTCATTATGTTGTGTGTGAGATTGAATAAACCAAGGAGGACTTGTTGGAGCTTGGCGTCGGTTATCAGGTTATTAATGAAAAATAATATTAATGCGGGAGATGTCAATCTCAAAACCAATGCAAAAAGGATAAAATAAATTAATGTAATTATAAGGTGACAATATAATAGTATGTTATACTAAAAGCTAAACTTAGTTTGTGATAGGAAATGATTTCTTCAGTATTTTTTTCTTGGGTCAAACTCACAATAATATAATGATATATAGTGAAATATGAATTGTATTAGAACATTATCTTACATGAGTAAGTGAACTATTGACCCTGGCATCTTCTGATGGGGGCAAAAGTTTATGTCTAATAAGATCTTCTTTTGTGGTTCTTCTAACTGGAACAGTTCCAACAGGCCAGCCTCCATCTGGTAATCCTGTTCTTGGCAACATTTGACTTGTTGAAATAGTTGAATTGCTCTCTTTCATATATCTGTCTCATCCAAATTTTCTTTATATAATTAATTCACCATTTATTTGCACAATTGAAAATCACAATTGATTGCAAGAGGATATATTCGAGGCAAACCTGTGGATAGTAATTGTGATTCTTTAATAATGGATGGTCAAATGCAGGTTGCTTGTAGAAGTCCACACAATGATATATATCGCCATATTTAGTCTATTGATAAAAAATTAAAATATTAATGATTTATGTAGTACAAAAGAGAATTTGCAATGTAATGCATACAAAGAGGACATATATATTTGTTATGGATTTACCGTTTTATCTTATTAGACGCGTACCTTAATCGTTTTAATTGCAGGCTTATTTAGAAGTTTTAGTCGCTTCTCCAACTCTAAGTCTTCTTGATTGGGTAATGTTATTCCTCGAACCTCAGCATAGCTCAAGCATAGAAAGAGCATCAACAAAAATTGTTCTATAATTCGTCGATTCATAATCATTTTCTACATCATTGAGAAAATTTCATTCAGAATATAAACATTGTCATTGAAGGTGCGTATAGGAAGAAAATATAATTACATTCATATAAAATAATTTGCAACATATTCTTCACGCTTCACTAATAGGCAAATTTCTAGCTGTTGAATTTTTATCTAGATCTGTATCTTGCAATCACCTTATTCTTTGGAAGCTTCTTAAAGAAAAAGGGAGAAGAATATAAGAATAAGAAAAATCCTTGCTAGTCTCTAAACTGTATGATCTTCTATAGGCGATCAAATGCATTTTCAAGGTGAATTTTCGCCAAATAGCTAATCATGGCAATAAATTTGGAATGGATCAATTTTTGCAGCGCTCTTAGCCCTCTTCTAAGATTTTCAGTGAAGTATTGTGACCCACATGCCCAACTAGTCTAGATTCGCACAATGTAGGGCCCAGTGAAGGCTAGCGCTCCTTATTCTCAAGGATTGGACCTGATTTCTCCTAGTTAAGATAGAAGGATCTCAATCATACCATTACACCCCTCGGTGATGTTTGGAACATGTCACTCTAAAATAATGCATAAAAAGGAAAACAAACGGAGATATATATAGGTAGTGGAGAGTGCAAAGGAAAAAAAGGGGAAAATGAGTATCTTATTATATGAAGACCAAACATTCATAAAATTCCAGATATATCAAACTAAAGTAAATGAAAAAAAGAAGGACCAACACTTACTTGATTCACCAAGATTAAGTTAACGTTGAATTTCACTAGCAACTGATCTTGCCCAGGCTACTACTTCGACTATTTTTATACTTAGAATTTGCAGTGTTTTCAAATTTATAAGTCAAATAAAATTATAGTAATCCATAAGATATTTAGAGATTGCCAAATACTTCTATGTTTTTAGACTTACTTTTTGTGGAGGGGAGTGTGAACAAATCCAATGAAATTGCCGTAACGAGATTATTTAATCAAAGTGAAAACATTGTTCCAGTTTTGTAGATTTTTTTCTTAATTTAATGGATATTGATTGACCTCTAGAAAAGCAAAGTTCATGAAGCCAATTTTAGAAACTCATCGATGACTATTTATAATTTAATTGATCTTGAATAGTTCTCTTATTTTGTTTTTAAGAGTTTGAAACAAATATTAACCTTAAATTGTTGTCTCATTTAGTTTTTTTTGCCTGAACTAGTAGAGTTTTCCCTCTGTGCGAAAGTAAGGTAATATTATAAAAGATGTTATATTGGGAAGCTAGATTTAGTTTGTGATCGAATGAATCTTTCAGTATTAACAAATTCCTCTAAAAAATAAATCCCTTGTCCTTCTTCCCCAAAAACCCAACAAATGCTTCTCAATACTCCTCGTGCCCACCCACCAAATGACCTAAACAACATGGAAATATCATCTAACAGCATGAGTGGAGATACTACTTCTCCAACTAACACGATCCTCAATCCTACCCATCCAAATACGTCTCCAACAAACATGAACCCTAATACTGCCCAACCTTCTCAAACGTTGGAAACTGGGCAATACCACAAAGAAAAACCATCTTTCCTAAGCATTCTAAACACCAGCCCTACTACTAGCAACCTTACAAAACAACATCTGCGTCCAAAATGACATAAACATGGACCTGCTAACCACGGATGAAACTGAAAATCCTTTCCTCGAAGAAGAGGCGGATATCTTCATCCCCATAACATCTGAAGATAAAGAAAGATTATATAGGAACTGGGAAACAACTCTTATAGTAAAGGTCTTTGGGAAAAAAGTTGGGTACCAATTCCTTCAACGTAAGCTTCAAGCGATTTGGAAGCCAAATGAAACTATCTCCCTTATTGACCTGGGATATGACTACTACCTTATAAAATTTAACAAACAAGAACTCTTCACGAGGGACCTTGGTTCATAGGAAACCAATTCCTCACCATAAGGAAATGGGAGCCTAGATTTGTAGCATCGGAAGCCTCACTAACATACTCGGCTATTTGGGCTAGACTACCTGAACTTCCTATGGAATTTTACGACTATGAAATCCTACAAAAAATAAGGAATAAGCTAGGAGAACTCATACGTATTGATGCATGCACCTCCTCAGCCCTTAGGGGAAAATACGCTCGATTATGCATCCTAGTACCAATCGAAAAACCTTTAAAGACCCATATAATAATGGGGAAACACTACCAGAAAATAACGTATGAAGGCTTCAATGTCTTATGCACCAACTGCGGCGCCTAGAACACAACTTAATATCCTGCCCAAACAAAAGAATAGAAACCCAAAACGATAAAACCATGCCCAACAACACCAAGAAAATACCACAGGATATTGAGTCCATCACTACAAAGGTAGAAAATTGGACCACAGTTTCTCATCACAGAAGGAAAACGAAGTTGGACTTGGGGAAACCTAGTACTTCGAAACCCAACCCTCCCATGCACCCTACTGCCGAAGAACATAACCATCAAGAACTGTTTGATCCTCATATGGAAATGGACGCCTACAAAGACTTAGGACATTTACCTACTGGACAAAAGATCCCCTCCATAGGTACCTTGTCTCAACACAATGGTAAAACCCCTCTGCCCCAAAACTCCCTAGTACAACATAGGTCTGCTTCTACATCAACTACTCTAAATATGAGATCCCCTACAAGTGAAAAAGACCCTCTCCTTTATATGAATAAACCTTTGGACAAAGACTCTTACCCTACAAAGGAATACCAATCAACTCTTGCTACCCTACCTAGCAACAAAACTAGCCCATCAAATGAGACCAACAACTATGTCACGGAAATTTCGGTACAAAAACTCCCGTTTCTCCTTTCCTCTATGGACTATGAAGTCCTATCAACAAAGCTACAACACTTAGGTCAAGAGCTAGGTTCCACCAACTCTAGCACAACAAAAAATAATGGTTGCATACCTACAAGCAATCATTTTTCTTCCATAGAACCTACACACCCCTCACATCAATTTCCCTCCCCAATGTCCTTGGATTCAAACCAAATCACTCCTCTTGACATAAGCCCAGCCGAAGGAAATAATGAGCCAAGCCGCTTAAATTTTCCTGTGGTTTCTTTAATAAACCACACTAACAATTTAAAACCCATGCACGTCCATCCTTTAGCCATTAAGAGAGGTTCCAACACAAGCTTAAGCCCAAATAACCTTTCCACAAAAAATGCCAAGACTTCCAAGCAACTACCACGGGAGGAATGTAAGAACAAGGAGGAATGTTTGGATACGAGAGCAACACTAAAGACACAACCATGCTTTCAACCCACCACAAACGACTCCACAACCACCCCAACCACCAACACTCTTCACAACCCTACCAATTCAACCAAACCACATTCCCCAGAACACTAATGGGACACAGATTAAGCATGACTCTAAGGATCAATGGGGAGGATATAATCATATAAATATAGGACCCATGCTACTTGGCTCAAATAATAGCGGAAGGGATGAGAATAGCCACGGGGAACATAATAAACAATCCTTGGATAAATCATGCACTAACCCTTCATCAAGGGATGCCATCACCATGGCTCCAACTTGCATGGCAGAACCAACAACCATGGAATCCATTCCAACCCTTCAATCTTCTCAACACACACTCACCCCTCTTCCCAAATATCCAACCTCCCCCAAACCTAGCACCCCTATTCCAGACCATGCATGGCACGACCTCAAACATGCATGGTCAAATATCGAGTCACCAAACTGTCCACAACACCGCAACAACACCCCCTTCGCCCATACACCAGAATTACCCACCCAACGTGGAGAGAGAAGAGGAGGAAGACAGTCCAACAGAAAGGGTGGTAGAACATGGAATACTAAGGTCATCAAAAACCCTAGTGTTCAAAGCAAGAAAAGAAAAAAGGTTCATCTTAAGTTGCCCGATGGATTTGAGGAAATAATCAATAACTATAAAGAAATTGAGGACTCCGGGGATCTACCAATATGCAATGGTGTTGGTCCCGACAATGTTCTCCAACTTTTGGATGAGCTAAGAAGGAACATCGAGCAGGGGGAACTCCCTTCCCAGTCGAGGGATGTGTTCAGACAATAGAAACATAAGTATGAGTTTTATCTCTTGGAATTGTCGTGGAACAGCGAATGCTGATTTCTGAAGAGCCTTTAGATCTATGCTTGATTATCACAAACCTAGTGTGGTTGCACTACTTGAAACACGGTTAACTGATCACCATGTCATCATGGAAGATTTTGGATTTTCAGGTTTAGCACAGGTTGCTGCACAAGGAAACTCGGGAGGAATGACACTAATATGGAACAGTGATGAAGTCAATGTGGACCAAATAGGGGGGACTGACCAAGAAATCCATGCTACGGTTAAGGTAAAAATTCTTCCTAAAACTTGGTTATGCTCAATTATTTATGCTAGCAGCTTACTAAAAGAAAGAATTACTCTTTGGAACAACCTAAAAACAGTTGCAAACAACTATAAAGGACCCTGGTTAGTATTAGGAGACTTCAATGAGGTCACTAGAGCAAGCGAGAAATTTGGAGGCCTCCCTGTCAATAACAATAGAATCTCTAAGTTTATTAATTGCCTTAATACTTGCAAATTAATAGACCTAGGGTTTAAAGGCCCAAAGTTTACCTGGTTAAATAAGAGGAAAAAAAATAAAAACGCTTTTATTATGGAGAGACTTGACATATTTGTAGCCAACAGTGAATGGATCAGTATGTTTCCTGAAGCTTGTGTAAAACATCTTATAAGAACCCACTCTGACCATTGTCCCATACATCTTGACCTTATGAAAAGACCCAGTTGTAGAAATAATATATTTAGACTAGAAACCATGTGGTTATCCCATTCCACTTTTAAGGGTTTAGTAATGGACTGCTGGACCAATCAGCTTAATATATCAACTGCTATTAACAACTTCACTAACAAGGCCACTGCCTGGAATAAGGATACTTTGGAAATATCTTTTAAAAAAAAGAACGAAATCCTAGCTAGGTTAGAAGGTATTCAAAAATCCCCAAACTACACAACTAGCACCTTCTTATCTAACCTAGAGAATGAACTGCTAGAAGAATTCCAAAAAATCCTCAAGCTGGAGGAGGAATTCTGGAAACTGAAATCTAGAGTCCAGTGGATCCAAGATGGTGATGCCAGTACAAAATTTTTCCACCTCACAACCCTACAAAGAAGAAGGAAAAATAGGATTTTTAGCATTAGAGACGAGGCATGTAATTGGTTCCACAACCCAAAGGAACTTGTCTCCATCATAACAAACTTCTATAAAAATCTATTTACCACTAATCATGCATCCTCCCAAAAAATCCTGCTATACATGCCCACCCTATCCTCAATTACCCTAGCTGACCATCCCCCCTCACCAGAGAGCCTGATGAGGAGGAAGTAAAGAATGCCCTTTTCTCCTTTAAACCACTAAAGGCAGTTGGACCGGACGGTATCCACCCTTTTTTCTACCAAAAATTCTGGGGGATAAAAAGCAACCTTCTGGTCAACTTCTGTAAAGAATCCTTCACAAAGAAAAAAATTACTGAGGACATGAATAGCACCTTCGTATGTTTAATACCAAAGCATCAGAATGATGAAACCTTAAGGCAATATAGACCCATTAGCCTCTGTAATACTGCCTAAAGGTCATCACAAAAATTATTGTTAACAGAATAAAACCCTTTCTTAACAAAATTATCCATCCATATCAAACAAGTTTCATAAAAGGAAGAAGAGCCTCAGACAATGCCATAATAGTGCATGAAGTCCAAAATTTCTTCAAAAATTTCAAAGGGAAAAAAGGGAAAATCATGACTAAAATTGATTTAGGAAAGGCTTTTGACAAACTAGAATGGTCTTTCATTAGATTCTCCCTGAAATCCCTTAACTTCCCGGATGACCTAATTGAGCTAATAATGTCCTGTGTATCCTCCACATCCACCTCCAAACTCATAAATGGTTCAAGCACAGATTTCTTTACCCCTACTAGAGGCATAAGGAAAGGGGACCCCCTATCCCCGTACCTTTTTCATAATTTTCATGGAAATGCTCTCTAGACTCATTGACCATGAAGTAGACTGTTGTAGATGGACCCCATAACCCTTTCAAAAAAGGGACCCCAATTATCTCACATGTTCTTTGCTGATGACCTTATTCTTATGATGGAAGCCAATCAAAAGAGTCGTGACTCCCTCATAGACACCTTGAATAAATTCTTCAAGTTCTCTGGCCAATCCATCAACTTTAACAAATCTAGAATAATCTTTTCTAAGAACACCCACCCGGACAAACAATCTCTCTTTAGCAGGTGCCTAAACATGAAAATCTCAAACTCAGTAGGTAAATACCTAGGTTTCCCAATGACAAACCAGAGGCTGTCCAAAAAAGACTTCCAATTCATTATCGACAATCTTAACAACAGATTAAAAGGATGGAAAATTCACTTCCTAAACCTAGCAGGAAGAACCACCCTCATTAAAGCAACCCTTGCATCCATTCCTAACCGCAATATGCAAATTTTCAACCTACTGATCGCTGCCGACTGGACACTACGCAATGGTAGGAAGATCGGGTCGCAACAGCTTTTACCCAAATAGTGGTTTGGGATCGAATTTACACAGGGAGCTTGGAGTGGAGTTGTATTGTCTATCTAGCCTAGAGTTGTGTATGTGCTTCTAATTGTACTTCTAACATTTTTGGGGTTTTTGTATTTATCACTACTGTTATAAACTAATGATTAAGGCTAAATTAAGCTACAAGAATATTGCTAAGTTGTATTTAATATAGAGAAAGGCACTAGGGTCGCGACACTACCTAGGTGGTTAGTCAATGGGTAGAAGTAACTAAGGGGAGATTGACATATTTGGGGCTTATGCTATAACCGTTGCACATTTATACCCATTCTCACACCTCTCGTTAGAGAGAACGATTTTGCCCAATTGGCTCTCTCGAGACCAATTGGGTAGGCCATTAGACCAACCAACTAGGGTTCAAGTAGGGTAATTACTCTCTCGAGGTTTAACACGTTAATTGGGACTACCATTTCTCATGGGTCCATCCCAATTCCTTGTTGGGTCAATTTTAGGGTCATGGACTCTCTTTCTCAAGAAGAGTTAGACCCACTAAGCTTGAATCTATGTTTGCAACCACAAATTCAAAACTTGAACACAAAATTAACCCAAATAACAAACACTCAATCTCACACTAGATGGCAATACCCATCAACTACCCACACTAGAGTTGAGCCACAACCCTAGATAATGGGTTTATCTAGACATAATTAAAGAGAAAACTAAAGAAATAGAAGAAGAACTAAACATATTAATTAATTGCTAAGAAGAAACTACAAGATTCTATTGAGAAATTAGTGCTAAAATGCCAAAATAGTCTAAAACTTCGGTTCTCACGAGTGCAACTCAATCTGATACAAAACTTAACCTAAAAATGGTAAAATGTTCTATTTATAGTGGGTGGAAAAACTGGACAAAAATACCCCTGCGGGGTCAGAGCGGACCGCGCAAAAAGGTAGCGCGGCCGCGTTGGCTCTTGAACTCATAATTTTTAACTCTCTGAAGTTGAGGATCGCGGACTGTGCAAAAGTGCAGCGCGGCCGCACTGGAAGTTGGCCTGTCCGCACATAAAGTAGCACGGAGCGCACTGCTTGACTTGGCACAGGAATCAGCTCTCTGAATCTCGTTATCGTGGACCGCGCAAAAAGGTAGCGCGGCTGCGTTGGCTCTAGTCTCCAAACTTCCAATCTCTGAATCACCTATGCGCGGGCCGCATAAAAAGGTAGCGCGGGCGCATTGCCCCTTAGCCTGAATATGCAAGTCTCTGAATCTCATCTGTGCGGACCACACAAAAGTGTAGCGCGGCTGCGTGGCTTGCAACTTGATAATATCAGGTTTCTGAATCTCCTAGTGCAGCCGCGTGTGCTTTTTGTGCAGTCAACACTAGGTTCTCTATTTCCTTCACTTCACTTGGTCTTTGATACTTGAGCAGGTTTCACTCTGTTTTGAGCCAATCTTCGACTTTTCATCACTTTGTCGCTCAAACCTGCAATCAAGCACAACCTATGAGCATTTTGGGACTATTTAGTAGCAATTTATATTCAAAGCATAGGCAAGTAGGGGCATAAAACACGTTAAAATCCTACTTATCAACTCCCCCAAACTTAAACCTTTGCTTGTCCTCAAGCAAACAGAATAAGACCCACCCCTTAAAGGAACATCCAAGTAATTCCAGCTATCCTAGATTAACCTCAACAAGCATCAATTGAGACTAACAATTGCCCTCAATACGAATGCATCATTAACACATTCTTTGAAAACTATGGATAAAGTGTGACACAAGAGCATCAAGAGTTGACACATTTCATCAAAGAACTTTTCTCAATTACTTTGGTCATTGTGGAACCCAAACTCAGACATCCTCAGCTCTCCCTAAGCGAACCTCACCTTTTAGAGTATTGACACACAAATCGAGGTTGATGGACTTTCACTCATCTCTTCAAGAAGAAGGTCACTAGTCCGGCTCTAGGTACCATATGCTTGCCCCTTATGCAAGTATCCACTAATGTAGGCTTCCTTCAACTAAAGATCATATAGGGCTTTTGTGGAGTCATTGTGAAGGCTTTTGGGTAAGGGTAGGACATATTTTTGTTCAAGTGGGCTCAATCTTCCCTTAAGCACTTCTTTTGATTCATTTTGGAACACTTTCTTGACTCATTTGAGTATATCACTTCTTTTCAAGGGGTTAGAGGGACACATTGTCACTCTTTCTTATGCCATTCAAAACATTTCTCCTTTTTCTACTTTTTCCACACCCTTTTCACTGTTGTTTTTCTTGACCCCTTTTTATTCTTTTTCACCTTGTACTTTCTTTTTGTCTTTTTATTTTTCTTTCCTTTTCATTTCCTTGCCTTTTTCTTCTTGATTTTGTACATTTTACCCCTTTTTGTTTTTCTTCTTGTCTCTCCCCCCCAAACTTAGACTTTGCCATTGCTCAAGGGAAGATGTGGGTGCCAAGAGAGGGTAGAATTTAGAATGGGTATAGGCTTGTAACATTGGTTCATGAAAGAAAAAGGTTTAAGGCTCAAAAGGGTTAACTAGGGATCATTTTATTGGTAGGCCATGAAATTGTCCATCTTAACTTTTGGATCAAGGAAAGCCTATAGTCACTTCTCAAGTCAAATTTCACCTATAATTTCACCTCAACAAACATTCAGGGCAAGTTCTAGACCATTGGCTCGGGACATGGACTCACAATTCGATTCATCACCACACCTGCTACGGAATTGCTAAAGACATCGAGTCGAGGGCCCACAACGACCTTAGTTACGATTCAAGCACACAATAGTCCAAAAGACCACACGATGATAGTTTGGTCAATGCAAGAGTCTCAAAGCCACAACTTTCACCATCCTAAACACAAAATTATGTCTTTGACCATGGGAACAAAGGCAAATGTGTTAGGACCAAGTGAAGCTTTGCTTGAGTCACCCTTAACTACAACTATCAAAAACAAAAGAAAAATCAAAGAAACGGACTCAAACCCTTAAGAAGGTAGTCACTCCATCCATCATCAGGAAGAGACACCCGTTTCGTACTATGCTCCACCCTTGGAAATAACCGTGGCATTAGGAAAACCAAGGGCTTATTGAAAAAGCCAAAAACAAAACAAAAGGCTATGAGCCTATCTACGAAGCTAAAAATAAAAAATTTTGCGAAAATAGAAAAACAGAATGAATATGTACAATAGGGGAGTAGAATATACAATGAGGGATGAATATATACCGAATGTAACTTTATATACAGACCAAAAGAGAATAG
This sequence comes from Nicotiana glauca, assembly GCA_026770625.1. Classification (NCBI taxonomy): domain Eukaryota; kingdom Viridiplantae; phylum Streptophyta; class Magnoliopsida; order Solanales; family Solanaceae; genus Nicotiana; species Nicotiana glauca. Next base: position 34,593 of record MU724406.1, on the reverse strand, counting down.
AAAGTACGAGAAAAGTAGCTAAAATGTAAATTTATATACAGACCAACTAGAAAATCAAATCAACAGAACATAAAATGAGAATCTAATATGTACAGTCATCCAGATAATCAAAAAGTAGGGCGCACCCCTACGAATAAGAGCTGGCATTGTTCCGAATGCCAACTACACAAATAAGCATAAAAAGTCAATGAAAGAATATAGAAGAGCTCCCTAGGCCTGGTCCGTCTGCATGGGATCCTCAGCGGTCCCCTGGTCCTCTGTATGGGTGGGAACCTCAGACTGGTTCTCGGCCTCCTGCTGCTCAGCTGCTGGGACTGGGGCCTGATCACGAACCGGCTGAATGTTGGGTGCAACAATGGAGGGACCCTTCTGAATCTCTGCTAGCTCAATCACCGCATCAACTGTGTTGGGGAGCTTTCTCTTCTTCCTCGGGAGCCTGGGTGCCTGCTCCTGCTGTGACTGTGGCATTGGTGCTGCTGTTGGAGGGGCTGGATCCCCAAATAACAACTTTAAAGGCATCTGGTCTGCCAATAGCTTGTCCACATCCGTCCGCAGTGCTTTCACCGATTCTTTAGAAGCCCTTGACTTCCTCATTTTCTTGTGCTCTTTGGCAAGCTCCTTTAGAGCGTTGCCATATGAATCCACAGCCTTAGTCAAGGCTTCCTGAGTCTTTATAATATTTTCCTAGTTGTGCAGGAGCTTCTGCAATATATCCTCAATAGACTTAGGAATCTGAACTGAGGGAGGTGCTGACTGGGCCTCAACTAACGCAGATAAAGTCGACAACTTGGATGTCGCAGCTGACATCCAGTTGTTCAAACTGGCAAGAGTCTGGCTTAACTGATGGACCGTGAAAGGGTGAGCCCGGGAAGAAGGAACTCCCGAACCAGCCAAAATACTGGGCTCAGCATAAGAATGACCTAGGGCAAGGTCTCAATGGTAGTGGTAGCAGGTATGGTGGAAGGCTCGGTAGAAGGCTCTACCGCAACTGGCTCCTCAGACTGGCCAGTTGGGGCAGAGGTAGGTGGCTGGTATTTCTTTAACTTTGGGTTGTTCGGGCCCTGCATGTTGTACCAAGAGTAAGGAGCCACAGGCTTGGTCTTGACATCATATCTTTTCTTCTCGACCTCCAGATCCCTAAAATACATAGAAAGGGTGTTGGGAAAAGGGTAGTTCCGATCCCTCTCCTGTCGCACAGTAGAAATCACCCTAGACATCACATTACCCACATTGATAAGGTACCTGGCCATAATAGATGCAACGAGAATGACCCGAGTAAGTAGAATGGTATGATAGTGGGTAGAAGGGTCAAGGTGACTGCATACAAATGTCAACCACCGTCGAGCCTCAAAGTTGAAGGTGTTCCTGTATATTTTCTTCCCTGCTTGTAACCATGTTAGGACAGTACCTGGGATTGCCAAGAACTGGGCCAACCAAGGTTGAACTTCCTCACCCATCGCTAACTTAGCCAGATAAAGTAACTCATCCTCATCATTGATTCTCAAGTAGTCATTTAAGGATTTCCCATCAAACACCACCTTTTTGTCTCTCACTTTGGTCACCTTCGTATCCTTGACAATATGAGCCACATTACAGTAGAATTCTCTAACCATGTGCTCATTAGCATCGATGCACCTTTCCTTGAAATATTCCCAGCCTTGTCTAGTTCGGAACTCCCTCTGCACGTTCGGGTTATGGGGTTAAAAGGTCAGTGTCAATAAAAATTCTCTCCGGTATAAACTTCCTCACTGGCCACCACTCCTAAACTTGTGAAATGCCACTTGACTGACGAATCGATCTTCCCAAACTTCAAGTTTTCTAGTTCTTTCAATACCCCCAATCTGAGGCTCACCTCCCTCATCTTTGCTGTACTCTCCCCAGATAATTAAATTGTAGGGGAGGTGGAGTATTTCCCACTACCGGCTGCGGACTCGTTAGATGAATCTGAGACTATATTGTCTGGTCTTTTGATTGTGGGTGAAGGTGGAGGAGTATCAGTTTGGTGGAGTGGGTTGGTTATGTGAGTTGGGATTGATCTGAGGAGATGCTTTTGGAGGGCACATACTCACTCCCGGAAGAATGAGAGGCAGCCTTATCAGCAACCCGTATCAATTTCAGGTCTTTTTAATATTCTCCTGAGCCTGGGGAGTGAATTTTGCGATTCTCTTATCTTTACCCCCTCGAGAGGAACCACCTCTCCCGGGTTGTTGTATTTGTTTACCACCTTTTTGTTTAACTATTATCTGCAAGCAAACATGTCTAACATTGTTAGTTTAAGCACAGGCAGTGTATCAGTTAGTGAAAACAATTGTAGAAGAGCAGATGAAAAGATTTCAGAAACCATTGCAGAACAGGGCACCGCGGACAGCACTATCAGGAGTGCGGCCGCGTTAGAGGCACCGCGGATCGTGCTAAGGCGACCATGGGCCGCACTGAACAACACCCAAAATTATCACCTCTCTAAATATCCCAACGCGGTCCGCATAAATGGGAGTGCGTCCGCGTTGGGCTAGCACAGAACGCACAATAAGGTATGCGGCCACGATGGAAGCAAGTCAGGTTTCAGAACAAAGGCCACCGCGGACCGCACCATCAGGAGTGCGGCCGTGTTAGAGGCACCGCGGACTGTGCTAAGGCAGCTATGGGTCGCGCTGAGCCAACATATAGGAACTAAATTAGGTTTCAATTTTCTTCCATTTTTTTGTTCTATCTTTGCATCCTAATTGTCCCTACTCAAGTACCCAACCTGGAAAGCATACTCAACATTCAAAACCAACACGTAAACTATCCTAATCATTAAATCCAAGAAAAAAACGGACAAAACAAAGAAGTTAAACCTACTGGGAAATAAACAAATATTAAAAATATAAACTAATTAATGATAATTGTAAGAAATATTACCAGGATTTAGAAGAAGCAAAGAAATCTATGCAAGCACACGGCCTCAGAGGTGAATGAACAGTAGAAATAAGGCTCAGGCTTTCAAATTTGTGAAAAGTGTAAAATGAAGCCCTGGGTCTCTATTTATAGAAAAACCAGTGGGCCTCGTACCTTCTTACCAGCGCGGCCGCGTAAAAACGATCGCGGATTGTGCTGGGTTTTGAACATGAACCCTTTCAGTAACCCTCCCACGCGAACCGCACAAAAAGGGATGCGGCCGCGTGAGTCCACCATGGATTGTGTTAACATGATCGCGGCCGCGTGGAGAACTTCAGAGACCAGACATTCTCAGCTCATGCCAGCACGGACTGCACAAAGTGCACCGTGGCCGCACTAGCAACTTCAGAGACTGTGCATTTTTTTACACTTTGTTTTGCACTGCTTCAACATAATCCCTGCAACATCTCACAAATAATTAGCTCAAAAATCCTAATCTACAAAGAAAATCAAAGAGAAAGAAAAAGACATGGGTTGCCTCGCAAGAAGAGCCTGATTTAACGTCGCGGCATGACACATGTTACCATCATATCACTTCAAATGAATGAGTGCCACCACATGGATGTCATCAAACTTTACCAAATAATGCTTCACACGATGCCCATTGACCTGGAATACTTTACCATTCTTGTTCTTGAGATCAATAACACCAAATGGTGTCACACCAACAACTTCAAATGGACCACTACAGTTTGACTTGAGTTTTCCCGAAAATAACCTCAACCGGGAGTTGAAAAGAAGAACCATATCACCAACCTTGAATTCCTTTCCCCGAGCATATTTGTCATGAAGGTACTTCATCTTGCCCTTATATAAGGACGAGCTAGAGTAGGCATGAAATCTAAACTCACCAAGCTCATTTAGTTGCTCAACCCGGAGATTTGCCGCAACATCCCATTCCAAGTTCACCTTTCTTAACGCCCACATAGCCTTGTGCTCCAATTCCACTGGAAGATGGCAAGATTTACCAAACACCAACCGATACGGAGACAAACCGATTGGGGTCTTGTAAGCCGTCTGATAGGCCTAAAGAGCGTCATCCAATTTCTTCGACCAATCGGTCCTATTAGCATTTACCGTCTTGGACAAGATACTCTTTATTTCCCGATTGGAGACTTCTAGTTGACCACTAGCTCGAGGATGATAGGGGGTGGTCACTTTGTGATTAACTCCATACTTAGCAAGCAATGAGTCAAAAGCCTTGTTGCAAAAGTTGGACCCCCTATCAGTAATGATAGCACGAGGGGTGCCAAACCTTGTGAAAATACTCTTTTTCAAGAATGCCACAATACTCCGGGCTTCGTTGTTGTGCAAAGCCACAACTTCAACCCACTTTGAAACATAGTCCACCACCACAAGAATATAAGTGTTTCCACAAGAGCTCACGAGCGGACCCATGAAATCAATGCCCCAAACATAAAAAATATCCACCTCGAGAATCGTATTGAGAGGCATCTCATCTTTTTTTTTTTAAATTCCACCGGCTCTTTGACATGCATCACATCTCTTCACCAAGTCACTAGCATCCTTAAACAATGTTGGCCAATAGAAACCGCAACTTAAAACTTTGAAGCTGTCCTCACCCCTCCATGATGGCTACCATAGGGAGAGGAGTGACAAGCCTCCAATATGCTCAATTGTTCACCTTCCGGGACACATCTTCTTATCATACTATCCGTGCAAATTTTAAACAAGTATGGATCATCCCAATAAAAGTCCAATCTATCTCTCTTGAGTTTCTTCCTTTGGTTGGAAGACAACTCACACAGGACATTTCCGGTCACAATGAAGTTGGCAATGTCCGCGAACCAAGGCATATCACACATAGAAATGGAAAGAAGTTGCTCGTCGGGGAATGTATCATTTATCTCAATGCCGTCACATGGCCTCCCTTCTTCCTCCAACCAGGACAAATGGTCCGCAACTTGATTTTCACTTCCCTTCCGGTCCACTATGTCTAAATCAAATTCTAGAAAAAGTAATACCCATCTCATCAATCTTGCTTTAGAGTCCTTTTTGGTTATCAAATACCTAAGGGCAGCATGGTCCGTGTGCACAATCACCTTGGACCCTATAAGATAAGGTCAAAATTTCTCCATAGCAAATATGATGGCCAATAATTCCTTCTCTGTCACCGTGTAATTTTGTTGAGCTTCATTCATCATTTTACTTGCATAATACACGGGATGGAACATATTGTTGACCCGTTGACTTAACACCGCTCCTACCGCAACATCACTTGCATCACACATAAGTTCAAAGGGCAAACCCCAATTAGGTGCGGTGATGATCGGAGTTGTGGTCAACTTGTGCTTCAAAAGCTAAAAAGACTCCAGGCATTTTTCATCAAAGATAAACTTGGAATCTTTCTCTAACAATTTTCAAAGTGGATTCACAACCTTTGAGAAGTCTTTGATAAACCGCCGGTAGAACCCGGCATGCCCAAGAAAACTCCTCACCCCTTTGATAGAAGTAGGGTGAGGAATCCTCGAAATGACCTCGATTTTTGCCTTATCAACTTCAATTCCTTGCCTTGAGATCTTGTGTCCCAACACTATACCTTCTTCTACCATAAAATGGAATTTTTCCCAATTGAGAACAATGATAGTTTCTCCGCATCGCGCCAATACCCTATCCAAATTCACCAAGCATTCCTCAAACGAATCCCCAACCACGCTGAAATCATCCATGAAGACTTCCAAGATATCCTCCACCATGTCGGTGAAAATAGCCATCATGCAATGTTGGAAGGTCGCCGGATCATTACATAGTCCAAATGGCATTCTCGAGAAAGCGAACGTGCCATAAGGACATGTAAAGGTCGTTTTCTCTTGGTCCTCCGGGACAATTAGAATTTGATTGTACCCCGAGTAACCATCTAGAGCACAATAGAAAGCCCAGACCGTAAGACGATCGAGCATTTGGTCAAGGAATGGTAATGGGAGATGATCTTTTCTTGTCACCTTGTTAAGCTTCCTGTAATCAATACAAACTCTCCAACCCTTAACCGTCAAAGTAGGAATAAACTCGTTGTTGGCATTGGTCACTACCATCATCCTACCTTTCTTTGGTACACATTGAACCGGAGAGGTCCATGAGCTATCAGAGATGGGATAAACCACACCGGCGTCAAGCCACTTGATAACCTCTTTCTTTACCACTTCTTACATTGCCTCATTTAGTCTTATTTGATGTTCAAGTGAAGGCCTTGCATCCTCCTCCAATATGATTTTATGCATGCAAAACGCCGGGCTTATCCCCCGAATATTGGCCAATGTTCATCTAATCGCCTTTTTGCGCTTTTGAAGAACTGCCAAAGTGGCGTCAACCTGCATGTTAGTTAGGTAAGAAGAAAGAATAACTAGAAGAGTTGAATTAGAGCCCAAAAATTCATACCTGAGTTGTGGAGGAAGTGGCTTCAACTCCAACATCGGTGGCTCCTCAATCAATGGCTTTGTTGGTGGAGTTTTATGGTTTTCAAGATCCAAAGATAACTTTCTAGACTCATATGAATATGAACTCATACCATTCAATTCATTAACACACTCCACTCTACCGGCATCATCATTGACATCCATGTTAAAAAGCACGGCCTCAAGAGGATCTTCAACATTTATCATGGAACTTGTGTCATCCACTATCACAGCTGTGACAATGTCCACAAATGAACACACCTCCGTGCTATTGGGTTGTCTTATTGATTTGCACACATGGAATACCACTTTCTCATCTCCCACACGGAATGTCAATTCACCCGCTTCAACATCAACCAATGCCTTCCCCGTAGCTAGGAAAGGTCTCCCAAGAATGATTGGCACTTCAAAGTCCACCTCACAATCCAATATGACAAAGTCGGCCGACAATATGAATTTATCAACACGGACCAGAACATCATCAATTATTCCCAAGGGTCGCTTCATCGATCGATCCGCCATTTGAAGTCTCATTGAAGTTGGCCTAGGTTGTCCGATTCCCAAAGTCTTGAAAACCAAATAAGGCATCAAGTTAATGCTAGCTCCCAAGTCACAAAGGGCCTTGGCAAAGTCCGCACTACCGATAGTGCAAGGGATAGTGAAAGCTCCGGGGTCTTCAAGTTTTGGGGCCATAGAATGCATTATAGAACTCACTTGATGTGTCATTTTAATTGTCTCACACTCCATCGACCTCTTCTTAGTTACCAAATTCTTCATGAACTTTGCATACCCCGGAATTTGCTCAAGTGCCTCCACCAATGTCATATTGATAGTAAGACTCTTCATCATTTCAATAAACTTTTTGAATTGATTGTCACCTTTTTGCTTTGCCAACCATTGAGGGTAAGGTGGGGGCGGCCTAGGCAAGGGTGCCTTGGCCTTGGGCACCACCGGCTCGGGCATATCAATAATGTGTTCCCTAAAAGGGTTCACGGCATCTTGAGTCTCTACCCCGGCCTTATCATCAATATCAATCCGCACATCATTGGTCACATTTGGTTCAACCACATCTTTAACATTCAAAGGCACATTATCGTCATGCAACTCAACTTCGTCATTCACAACTTGATTTTCATTTGAGGCATGCACATCACCGCCTCTTCCATTTCTTGTTGTAATCGCCATCACATGATTGTTATCTCCCTTCGGGTTCACTACCATATCACTTGGTAGAGCACTCTTAGGTCGAGTATTTAATGATTGAGAGATTTGGCCAAGTTGCACCTCCAAATTCCGAATAGAGGTATTATGATAAGCCAATTGAGCATCGGAGTCTTGGTTCTTCTTCATCATTTGTTCGAACATCATTTCTATTCTCCCCATATCACTACCCGAAGAACTAGACCCTTGAGATTAAAAGGGAGGTGGATTGTTCAGTTGTTGGTACATGGGGGACCTTTGAAAGCCTTGCCCCCGGTTGCCTTGATTTCATCTATTATTCCACCCTCCTTGATTATTGTTGTTGTTGCTCCAATTGTTATTGTTCCCGTTCCAATTGCCTTGATTGTTACCTTGGTTACCCCAATTGTTGTTTTGGTTGTTGTTGTTCCAATTTCCACCACTTTGTTGTTGATTGTCGCAATTTCCTTGGGGACGCCATTGTTGATTCCCTTGATTTCCTCTATTCCCTTGGTAATTATTGACATATTGACATTCTTCACTTTGCTCATCATAGCACTCATTCGAATAACCACCACCATCATTGTTGTTGTCAAATTGCTCACAATTTCCTTGAGGTTGTTGTTGCCCTCTTTGCCTCCTTTTTAACATCGAAACATTTTCCATTGCATTGACTTGGCGCGGGTTTTGGACTTGTTCTAATTGCGCCTTCACCAATTGATTCATAGTTGTAGTAAGCTCGACGATAGCTTGGCCATGATCATGCAATTCCTTATGCAAATGGATGACCGTGGGGTCACCTTGGGGCACATTTGCTCGACTTTGCCATGCCGAAGAGGTGTCGGCCATTTCATCAAGTACATCACATGCCTCTTGGTAAGAAAGTTTCATGAAGTTCCCTCCGGCTAATTGGTTCACAATGCACTGATTCGTGGTGTTGATGCCCCGATAAAAAGTTTGTTGTATCATTGCCTCGGTCATGTTATTATTAGGGCACTCCTTTACCATTGTTCTATATCTTTCCCATATCTCGTGCAAAGGTTCCATTGGCTCTTGCTTAAAAGCTAGAATCTCATCCCGAAGAGCCGCCATATGACTTGGAGAAAAGAACTTGGCAATAAATTTGTCCGCCAATTCATCCCATGTGGTGATAGAATGATTGAGGAGCCTTTTTAACCAATCCAACGCTTTACCCCGGAGAGAGAACGGGAAAAGCCTCAATCTCAACACATCCTCGGATACGTTTCTCTACTTGCTAACCCAGCATGTATCTACGAACCCCTTCAAGTGCTTGTAAGAATTTTGGTCGGAGGAGCCCGTAAAATACCCTCTTTGCTCGAGCAAGGTCAACATGAAATTTGTGATTTGAAAATTCCCCGCCCGGATTCGGGGAGGAATGATGGCACTCACATATACTTGATTTGGAAGGACTCTTGGAGCCACTCTTGGCGGTGGCGGATGAAGTTCTGGAATATTCTCATTGGGATTAGCATTTGCATTGGCATTTATACCTTTACGTGGAATTTGAGGTGCTTTAAGCTCATCTTGATCAAGATCCTCAACCTCCTCCCCCACCAAGGCACCGCCAAGAGGGTCATTTCCATTTAGAGCCATTTGTGCCTGATTGATCGACACAAACAAAATTAGTGAACAAGAAGGAAAGATAAGCAAATCACAAAACTAGCTACACAGATAGTCAACACCGTAAGCTCCCCGAAAACGACACCAAAAAGTTGATCACTGCCGACTCGACACTACGCAATGGTAGGAAGAGCGGGTCGCAATAGATTTTACCCAAATAGTGGTTCGGGATCGAATTTCTACAGGGAGCTTGGAGTGGAGTTGTATTGTCTATCTAACCTAGAGTTGCGTATGTGCTTCTAATTGTAATTCTAACATTTTTGGGGTTTATGTATTTATCACTACTGTTATAAACTAATTATTAAGGCTATATTAAGCTACAAGAATATTGCTAAGTTGTATTTAATATAGAGAAAGGAACTAGGGTCGCGATACTACCTAGGTGGCTAGTCAACGGGTAGAAGTTACTAAGGGGAGATTGATATATTTGGGGCTTATGCTATAACCATTGCACATTTGTACCCATTCTCACACCTCTCGGTAGAGAGAACGATTTTGCCCAATTGACTCTCTCGAGACCAATTACACCAAGCAACTAGGGTTCAAGTAGGGTAATTACTCTCTCGAGGTTTAACCCGTTAATTGGGACTACCATTTCTCATGGGTCCATCCCAATTCCTTGTTGGGTCAATTTTAGGGTCATAGACTCTCTTTCTCAAGAAGAGTTCGACCCACTAAGCTTGAATCTATATTTGCAACCACAAATTCCAAATTGGAACACAAAATTAACCCAAATAACAAACACCCAATCTCAATCTCACCCAAGATGGCAACACCCATCAACTACCCACACTAGGGTTGAGCCACAACCCTAGCTAATGGGTTTAGCTAGATATAATTAAAGAGAAAACTGAAGAAACAGAAGAAGAACTAAATATATTAATTAATTGCTAAGAAGAAACTATAAGATTCTATTGAGAAATTAGTGCTAAAATGCCAAAATAGGCTAAAATTTCGGTCCTCACGAGCGCAACTCAATCTGATACAAAACTTAACATAAAAATGGTAAAATGTTCTATTTATAGTTGGTGGAAAAACTGGACAAAAATACCTCTGCGGGGTCAGCGCGGACAGTGCAAAAAGGTAGTGCGGCCGCATTGGCTCTTGAACTCATAATTTTTAACTCTCTGAAGTTGAGGATCGCGGACCATGCAAAAGTGCAGCGCGGCCGCGGTGGAAGTTGGCCCGTCCACACATAAAGTAGCAGGGAGCGCATTGCTTGACTTGGCTTAGGAATCAGCTCTCTGAATCTCGTTAGCGCGGACCGCGCAAAAAGGTAGCGCGGCTGCGTTAGCTCTAGTCTCCAAACTTCCAGTCTCTGAATCTACTATGTGCGGGCCGCGTAAAAAGGTAGCGCGGTCGCATTGCCCCTTAGCCTGAATATGCAAGCCTCTGAATCTCATCTGTGCGGACTGCGCAAAAGTGTGGCGCGACCGCGTGACTTGCTTCTTGATAATATAAGGTCTCTGAATCTCCTAGTGCGGCTGCGTGCACTTTTCGTGCGGTCCGCACTAGGTTCTCTATTTCCTTCACTTCACTTGGTTTTTGATACTTGAGCAGGTTTCACTCCGTTTTGAGCCGATCTTCAGCATTTCGTCACTTTGTCGCTCAAACCTGCAATCAAGCACAACCTGCGAGCATTTTGGGACCATTTAGTAGCAATTTATACTCAAACAATAGGCAAGTAGGGGCATAAAACACGTTAAAATCCTACTTATCACCTACCAAGAGCTACACTAAATAAGATAGATTCCATCCAACGTAATTTCCTATGGGGAGGCTTAGGGCTTTTTAAAACCATTTGCAAAAATGATGCCTTCAGCACCAACCTAGCCTGGATATACTCAAACAACAAGGAAGCCTTATGGGTCCAAGTTCTGCGCAACAAATATGATAGGAAAACCAACCATAACAATAGACTCACCCCCAATCCCTTGTCCTCGCACATCTGGAAAAACATTTGTAAAGGAAACAAGATTTGCCAAAAAGGAAACAAATGGATTATAGGTTATGGGGAGAACATAAACCTTTGGATTAGCCGACAGATAAACCATGGGGACACACTAAGAGATAGCATCCATGGGCCCCTCCTAAGAGGAGAAGACGATATGAAGGTAAAATCCATCATTCAGGATGGTTACTTCAACCTCTCAAAACTATACTTCGAACTACCTGAAGACATATCTCAAAAACTCCATAGCACTTATATCCAACAATCCCAGTCAGGTAGGGATATGATCTCCTGGAACTCCCCAGGTTATAGCTCTTTCTCCATTAAGGTAGCCTATGATATTATTACTCACAAAGATACAAAAATTGAATATAAAAACCTTGACTTTAGGTAGATCTGGAAAAGCAACACCCTGAACAAACTAAAATACTTCATGTGGCTACTCACCCTCAATAGACTCCCAACAACCACCTTTCTAGCAAAACATAATATTTGCACATCCGACATCTGCACCATATGTGGAACAGAAAAGGAAGACATAAAACACATGCTCTTCTACTGTACCCACTCAAAGGAAATATGGAGGCAATGCCACATAAAACACAACTACACACCTTCGGATAATGAACTCTCTACTTTTTACTGGCTAAAGCTCCAACTAAACTCAAAAAAGTGCTATAATCAATATATCACTTGGCCTTTCTTTATACCTTTACTCCTCTGGTACTTATGGACCACCAAAAATGAAAAGATCTTTCACTAGAGCAGCCCTTATCCCAACATTAGCAAAGTAATCAATAGTACCCAAGAATTCCTTTTTCTAAGCAATTGGATTCCATCCGGACACCAAAAACAACCATTCTTATTAAATGGCAACTGCCTGACACAGGAACCTTCAAACTAAATATAGACGGATCATGTCTAGGCAATCCAGGTAGGGGGGTATAGGAGGAATATTCAGGAATAGCGATGGAAACTGGATACAAGGATACAACATGGGATTTGCCTATGCTACGAATATCCAAATGGAAGCCATGACCCTATTACAAGGCCTAAAACTGGCCATCCAAAAGAGACTAACCCCGTTAGTCATTGAAACGGACTGCCAGGAACTAATCAACTTGATAAACAATGATAATTGCCTTTATCAGAATATTATTGATGATTGCAAGTTCCTATTATCTGAGGCGGGCACGCCACCCTTGAAGCATGCATTCAGAGAAGCTAATGGAGTAGCGGACACCTTAACCAAGAACGTATGCAGCTTGGACTCTTTTGCTAACTTAGTGTTGTACTATTATCCGCATGTATTTGCTATTTCAATTTTTGATAGAGATGGGATAGGCACTGCGTGGCCTAGATAAATCTCATGTTGTAATGACTACTAGTTTCTATGTTATAAATAAATGTCTTTATTTACCAAAAAAACTCTTTCCATACTATTGAAATTCAAAAAGAGGAAAAAGAAAATAGAAAAATATTTTGAAAAAGGGTCGTTACGTATTAGGAAAAAATAAATACATCACTAGAAATTTTTAAATCAAAATACTGGAATCATGGCCTTTTCCACCTCAGTGACTGCCCAAAATCACAATATAGCAGAGGCTCAAGAAGCTCTATTTGGCCTCAATTGGTGCAAACAAAACGATTTCAATGAGGTGATATTGGAATTGGACTCTTTATACATAATAGAGAACCTCCGAAACGATGCTGACAGTAACTATAATCTCAGTCATATTGTGAGTAAGATCAAAGACATCATCAGGTAGATCATTGCTACCAAGAGGCTAACCAGCTCGCTGACAGTTTGGCCAAGACGGTAGCAGAGACACAACAATCTGTCACGACCCAAGTTTGCCCTCCGTGAACTGTCGTGATGACACGTAGTCTCTACGACTAGGTAAGCCTAACAATTACGGAAAAAGAACCAAAAAATGCGGAAAAACAAATAAAAATTGAAGATAAACAAATATAGAAGTGTTTAAGATGCCGCTCGGCATATACCAATACAAGATCTCAAAAACTGAACAATTCCCAAAATCCAAAATCTCATGAAATCACGAGCTATGAATACTACATTGTGCTCTAACTCCAAAGTGTCTATATCAAGCTAAATACAGAAGGGCTAAAACTATAAGAGAGAATGGAAAGGGACTCCTTGGTCTGCGGATGCGGCTGATATACCTTGAAGTCTTTGGAGGATCGCCTCGCCTCAAATGTAGTGGGACTGAGTCAAAGTACCTGGATATGCACATGAAAACATGCGCAGAAAGGGCATGAGTACACCACAGCAGTACTCAGTAAGTGCCAAGCTTAACCTCGATCGAGTAGCGACGAGGAAGGTTACGGCCCAACTGATTATAGCTGAAAAATAAGGTAAGACAATATAGAATATGACAATATAATTAAATGTTAATAGTAAGAAGTAACAGATGATCATAAGAATAACAACAACTATAACAGAGACAAAATAATCACAAAAGGAATACCGCTCAACATAGAGATAACAACCGGGGATCTCTCAGTATCCCGAGGATCTCTTAGTATCCTCAATATGTATGATGGGGATCTCTCTGTATCCCGAGGATATCTTAGTATCCTCGATATATATGATGGGGATCTCTCGGTATCCCAAGGATCTCTTAGTATCCTCAATATACGCTGGGGATCTCTCGGTATCCCGCACTACAGCCCAATTCAATAAATGTGCAGGGGATCTCCCGGGATACTGTCCCGTAGTCCCAAAGTAAACAGACAGAAACAACACGAAGAATACTCAATTAAATTCAAATTTCATACCAAGGTAAAGCAGGTATTTCTAACCTAGCATGCTACACATAATCCAAATAAGGCAGTTTGAGCAAGTAAAACAATTAAGTCAATTAGACATGCTTTCCTAAGCTAACAACATGCTTAAATTGAAAGTAGTGTAAATAGGAAAGGAAACACAATTAAATTTACTTAATGAAAACTGGATTTTCAACAATTAGCACAAGTACGCACTCGTCACCTCAAGTACAAGGTATTTCAAATATCAACAAATACCAAATCCTATGAGGAGTTCCCCTCCCCCTCCCCCACAAGGTTAGGTAAGCCACTTACCTCAAACCGGCTAAAAATCAATTTGAAACCACATTTTTGCCACGAGTACTCTACTCCAAATGGCTCAACTCTATTCAATTCAATTGCATAATGTAGATATAACTTCAAGTAACTGATTCCACAAATAAATTCTAAGCTAATACACAAAATTAGAAAAAATGACCAAAATGCCAGCGGGCCCACATCTCGGAATCGGGTAAAAGTTATGGATTATGAAATCTCATTCACTCACGAGTCTAACCATACCAAAATTATCCAAATCCAACGTCATATCCCCAATCAAAACTCGAAATTTAGGTATAAGAACTTTTCCAAAAAATTTCCAATTTCTCACCCAAATCCGAAATTAGATGATGAATTAATATTTAGATTAACGGGTTATAAGCAAAAAGGAGTTAAGAATCATTACCTAATTGAAGTCTCTAAAAAACCCTCGAACCCTCGCTCAAATTCGAGCTCCCAAGCTCTAGTTTTGATAAAAATGGTTAAACCCTCGACTTTGAAATTTTATATTCTGCCCAGATAATTCCTTCTTCGCGAATGCGGAAGGACCCTTGCATTCGTGAAGCACAACCTCACTTGGTCCGATCTTCCTTCATCGCGAATGCGATGTCCATGTTGCGTGCGTGGTGACAAGCTTCCCTCCTCCTACGCGAACACGGGACCATCTTCGCAAACGCGAAGGTATAAGACCTTACAGCCTCGCGAACGCGGGAAAACCTTCGCGAACGCGAAGAATTAAACCTCCACTAGCCCCAACTCCTCTTCGCGAATGCGACACCCCACTCACAAATGCGAAGAAGGAAACCAGAACTGACCTGCTACAATTTTTCTGAAATTATCTAAGTTCCCAAAATGACCCGTTGAGCATCCGAAATAGACCCGAGGCCCCCGAGACCTCAGCTAAACATACCAACCAGTCCTAAAACATCATTCAAACTTTTTCCAACATTCAGAACGCTCAAAACAACATCAAAACACCAATTTAACATCGGATTCAAGCCTAAGAACTCAAAAAACTCTCAAATTACGCTTTCGATCAAAGAGTCTATCAAACCTCGTCGAAATGACCTGAAATTTTGCAAGCACGTCACATTCAACACTACGGAGCTACTCCAACTTCCGGAATTCCATTCCGACCCTGATATCAAAATCTCACTATTGAACCGGAAACTTCAAAAATTTAACTTTTGGCATTTCAAGCCTAAATAAGCTACAGACCTCCAAAATACAATTCGAACATGCCTTTAAGCCCGAAATTACCCAACGAAGCTAACGGAACCAATGAAATTCCATTTCGAGGTTGTTTTGACACTGCTCCGACTACGAGCCAAATTCTAAAGCTTAAGTTCTCTTTTAGGGAGTAAGTATCCCAAAACACTCCGAAACTCAAAACCAAACATCCCGGCAAATCAAAATAGCAGAAAAACACGGGGAAATCAGTTAATAGGGGATCAGGTCATTAATTCTTAAAATGACTGGCTGAGTCGTTACATCCTCCTACACTTGAACATTCGTTTGTCCTCGAACGAGCATAGAGACATACTTGAAGTAGTGAAAAGATGAGTGTAACAGCTGCGCATTTCCTACTCGGCCTCCCAAGTCGCCTCCTCGACCGGCTGACCCCGCCAGTGAACCTTCACTGATGCAATGTTCTTTGAACTCAGCTTCCGAACCTGCCTATCCAATACTACCACCGACTCTTCAACATAAGATATATCCTTGTCCAACTGGACTGAACTAAAATCCAACACATGCGACGAATCACCATGATACCTCCGGAGCATCGAAACAAGAAATACCGAATGAACTCCTGCCAAGCTGGGAGGTAAGGCAAGCTCATAAGCAACCTCCCCAACATGCCGCAATATCTCAAAAGGACAAAGAACCCTCGGACGCAACTTCCCTTTCTTTCCAAATCTCATAACACCCTTCATAGGAAAAACCTGAAGCAGAACCCGCTCTCTAACCATATAGGAAACATCACGAACCTTTTGGTCCGCATAACTCTTCTGTTTGGACTGGGCTATGCAAAGTCTATCCTGAATCACCTTGACCTTCTCCAAAGCATCCTGAACCAAGTCTGTGCCCAATAATCTAGCCTCACCCGTCTCAAACCAACCCACCGGGGATCTACACCGCCTACCATATAAAGCCTCGTACGGTGCCATCTGAATGCTGGACTGATAGCTGTTGTTGTAGGCAAACTCCACCAATGGAAAGAACTGATCCCAAAACCCTCCAAACTTAATCACATATGTACAGAGCATATACTCAAGAATCTAAATAGTGCGCTCAGACTATCCATCCATCTGAGTGTGAAATGTTGTACTCAACTCCACACGAGTACCCAACTCATGCTATACGGACCTCTAAAACCGTTATGTAAACTGAGTACCTCTATCTGAAATGATGGAAACTGGAATACCATGCAGGCGAACAATCTCCCAAATATAAATCTCCGCCAAACACTCCGAAGAATAAGTAGTACACACAGGAAAGAAGTGCGCGAACTTGGTCAGCCGATCCATAATTACCCAATTGGCATCGAACTTTCTCAAAGTCCGTGGGAGCCAAACTACGAAGTCTATGGTGATCCACTCCCACTTCCACTCTGTAATCTCTATCCGCTGAAGCAACCCACCTAGCCTCTAGTGCTCATACTTTACCTGCTGACAATTGAGGCACCGAGCTACAAACCCAACTATGTCCTTCTTCATCTGCCTCCACCAATAGTGCTGCCTCAAATCCTGGTACATCTTCGCAGCACCCGGATGAATGGAATACCGCGAACTATGGGCCTCCTCTAGAATCAACTCTCGAAGCCTATCAACATTGGATACACAAATCCGTCTCTGCATCCTCAATACCCCGTCATTACAATAGTCACATCTATGGCATCTCCATTCAGAACCTTGTCCTTGAGGATAAGTAAATGAGGGTAATCAAACTGACGCTCCCGAATACGATCAAATAAGGAAGACCGAGAAACCACGCAAGCTAGAACCCGACTGGGCTCCGAAAGATCCAATCTCACAAACTGGTTGGCTATGGCCTGAACATCCATTGCCATGGTCCTCTCCGCTGCTGGTAAATAAGCCAAACTTCCCAAAGTTTCTGCCCGATGGCTCAAGGCATCGGCCACTACATTGGCCTTGCCCGGGTGATACAAGATAGTGATATTATAGTCCTTTAGCAGCTCTAACCATCTCCTCTGACGCAAATTAAGATCCTTCTTCTTAAACAGATGCTGCGAACTCCGGTGATAAGTATAAATCTCACAAGGCACACCGTACAAATAATGACGCCAGATCTTCAAGGCATGAATAATAGCAGCAAACTCGAGATTGTGGATAGGATAATTCTTCTCATATACATTCAACTGTCTGAACGCGTAGGCAATAACCCTACTGTACTGCATTAATACCGCTCCAAGGCCAATCCTCGAGGCATCACAATAGGCAGTATAAGACCTCGAACCTACAGGAAATATCAAAACTAGGGATTTAGTCAAAGCTGTCTTGAGCTTCTAAAAGCCCGCCTCACACTCTTCCGTCCACTGGAACAGAGCACCCTTCTGGGTCTGCCTGGTCATAAGGGCTGCAATAGATGAAAACCTCTCAACAAATCGACGGTAATAACCTGCCAAGGCAAGAAAACTGCGGATCTCTGTAGCTGAGGATGGTTTGGGCCAACTCTGCACTGCCTCCACTTTCTTCAGATCCACCTGAATACCCTCACTCGATACCACGTGGCCTAAGAACGCCACGGAATCCAACCAAAACTCACATTTCAAGAACTTTGAATATAACTTCTTTTCCATCAAAGTCTGAAGCATTGTCCTCAGGTGCTGCTCATGATCTTCCCGACTCCGGGAGTACACCAGAATATCATCAATAGAGACAATGACGAACGAGTTAAGATACGGTCGGAACACACTGTGCATATAATGCATAAAGGCTCTTGGGGCATTGGTCAGCCCAAATGACATAATAAGGAACTCGTAATGACCATATCGAGTCCTGAAAGCAATCTTCGGGATATTGGGCTCCTAAATCTTCAACTGATGGTATCCTGAACGCAAGTCAATCTTAGAAAACACTCGTGCACCTTGTAGCTGGTCAAACAAATCATCAATACGAGGCAAAGGATAATGGTTCTTCATTGTAACTTTGTTCAACTGGCGATAATCAATTCACCTAAGCATAGAACCATCCTTTTTCTTCACAAATAAGACAAAAGCATCCCAAGGTGATACACTAGGCTGAATAAAAACCTAATCAAGCAATTCCTGTAACTGATCCTTCAACCCATTCAACTTAGGAGTGGCCATACAATACGGAAGAATAGAAATAGGCTGAGTGCCTGGCAACAGATCAGTGCCAAAATCAATATCTCTATCGGGTGGCATGCCTAGAAGGTCAGCTGGAAACATGTTAGAAAAATCTCGTACTACTGCGACTGAATCAACTGTAGGGGTATCAATACTTACATCTCTCACATAAGCTAGATATGCGTCGCACACCTTCTCAACCATATGCTGAGACTTAAGGAATGAAATAACTCTACTGGAAGTATGATCTAAGGCACCCCTCCACTCTACTCACGGTACACCTGGCATAGCCAACGTCGCGATTTTGATGTGACAATCTAGAATAGCATAATGGGGAGACAACCAGTCCATGCCTAAGATAACATCAAAATATACCATGCTGAGTAATAATAAATAAGCTATGGTCTCAAAACCACTAAGAGCAACCATACACGACCGATAAACATGCTCCACAAATAGAGAATCTCCCAAAGGAGTAGAAACATAAATAGAGGAACTCAAAGAATCTCGAGGTACACCCAAATGCGTGGTAAAATAAAAAGACACATAAGAATAAGTGAAGACTAGATCGAATAAAACCGATGCATCCCTATGGCAAACCAAGACAATACATGTGATTATAGAATTAGAGGAGACAACCTCGGTACGGGAAGGAAGGGCATAATATCTGGCCTGGACTCCCCCTCTAGGGCGACCTCTACATCCCCGACCTCCACCTCTAGCTGGCTGAGCAGGTGGGGTAGCAACTGGAGCTGTAACCATAGCTTGAGAACTCTGCGAGGCACACTGTGGCTTAGAAGTCTATGGAGGTGCCCTCCTCCCAAGTCTAGGGCAATCCCTCACCACATGGCATGTGTCACGACATTCAAAACAAGATCTAAGAGGATGTGATGGTTGTGACTGGCTCGGCCAGGTCTGTTGGACTAACTTCTGAAAGCACATCATGCATGAGGCACACACGATATTGGAGGTGCATAATAAGGCTCCTGAGGCTTAGGAGGAGCCGGAATACAACTAGCTGCTTGAAGAGCTGAATGAACGGGGTGACTCATATAACCCCTACCATGACAAACTGTAGCTGGAGCACAAGCACCAAAATAATAGCCCGACTCTCGAGACTTCTTGGCCTCCCTCTCCTCCCTGTCCCTAGCATGTATACTCTCTATCCTTACAGCAATGCTGATAAGAAATATCTATCTCCAAGTCATGAGCCATGCTAGACCTGATTATGGGAATAAGCCCCTCAATAAACCGGCAAACCCTCTCGCGAACAGTAGAAACCAAGACTGGGGCATGTCTAGCCAAGCTAGTGAAACGGACAGCATACTCCGATATAGTCGTAGTACCCTGGCGCAAATGCTCAAACTCCGTGCTCCATGCATCCCTGAGGCTCTAAGGAACATACTCTATTAGGAACATATCTGAAAACAAAGTCCAAGTCAGGGAAGCTGCCTCATCCGGAATGTCTAACTCATAGGTACGCCACCACTCATAGGCGGCTCCTCGAAGCTGGAAGGTAGTGAAGGAAAACCCGCTCGACCCGAATATACCCATGGTACAGAGGATACAATAACACTCATCTAGAAATCCCAGAGCATCATCTGATGCTAAACCACTGAATACAGGAGGCTTGTACTTCTTGAACCTCTCAAGCCTTAGCTGCTCATCCTTAGAAGCCACTACCCTATCCTCGGGCTGATCTGGAACTGCAGGCTGTACATGAATAATCTCTGAGACCTAATCAACATGCACTCACTGCTTAGGAGTGCAGGCGGTAGGAGTTTGTGCTCCTCCCCCAGCCTGAGATATAGCTGCAACAAGGGGAAGAAACCCTGCCTGAGCTAGAGTGGTGTACATGCTCATGAACTTCGCAAGAGTCTCCTGGAGAGCTGGAGTAGTAGTAGCAGTAGGCGTATCAGGTGCCTGGACTCCGGCTGGAACTGTTGGTGGCACCTCGGTGGAAGGTCGCGCGGGTGCTCTAGCTGCACCATGTGTGCATCGTCGACCTCTACCCCGGCCCCGACCTCTAACGGCTTCAGTAGGGGGGCACGTGTTCCTGATCATCTCTGATAGCATGCGTCCTCACCATCTGTGAGAGAATAGAAGACATAAGTTTAGAATTATGATATCAAAGTCTTGTACGACATGGAAATCAAATAAAGTGGAATTTTCCTAACAGTTATATAGCCTCTCGTAGTTAAGTACAGACGTCTGCGTACGATCTGCGAGACTCTAATAAACCGTCTTGTGATTCATGACTCCTATGAACCTAGAGCTCTCATACCAACTTATCACGACCCAAGTTCGCCCTCCGTGAACTGTCGTGATGGCACCTAGTCTCTATGACTAGGTAAGCCTAACAATTGCGGGAAAAGAACCAAAAAAATTCAAAAAAACTAATAAAACCCAAAGATAAACAAATATAGAAGTGTTTAAGATGCAGCTCGGCATATACCAATACAAGATCTCAAAAACTGAACAATTCCCAAAACCTAGAATCTCATGAAATCACAAGCTATGAATACTACATAGTGCTCTAACCCTAGATTGTCTATATTAATTTAAATACAGAAGGGCTAATACTATAAAAGAGAATGGAAAGGGACTCCTCGGTCTACGGACGCGGCAAATATATCTTGAAGTCTTTGGAGGATCGCCTCGCCTCAAGGGTAGTGGGACTGAGTCGAAGTACCTGGATCTACACATAAAAACATGCGCAGAAAGGGCATGAGTACACCACAGCGACACTCAGTAAGTGCCAAGCCTAACCTCGGTCGAGTAGTGATGAGAAAGGTGAGGGCCCTACTGATTATAGCTGATAAACGAGGTAAGACAATATAGAATATTACAATATAATTAAATTCTAATCGTAAGAAGTAACACAGGATAATAAGAAAAACAACAACTATAACAGAGACAAAATAATCACAAAAGGAATACCGCTCAACATAGAGATAACAACCGGGGATCTCTCAGTATCCCGAGGATCTCTTTGTATCCTCAATATGTATGATGGGGATCTCTCAGTATCCCGAGGATCTCTTAGTATCCTCGATATATATGATGGGGATCTCTCGGTATACCGCACTATAGTCCAATTCAATATATGTGCAGGGGATCTCCCGGGATAACGTCCCGTAGTCCCAAAGTAAACACAGAACAACAACACGAAGAATACTCAGTTAAATTCAAATTTCATACCAAGGTAAAGTAGGTATTTCTAACGTAGCATGCTACACATAATCCAAATAAGTCAGTTTGAGCTAGTAAAATAATTAAGTCAATTAGACACGCTTCCCTAAGCTAACAGCATGCTTAAATTGCAAGTCGTATAAACAGGAAAGGAAACACAATTAAATTTACTTAATGAAAATAGAATTTTCAATAATTAGCACAAGTACGCACTCGTCACCTCATGTACAAGGCTTTTCAAATATCAAAAAATACCAAATCCTAAGGGGATTTCCACCCACATAAGGTTAGATAAGCCACTTACCTCGAACCGGCTCAAAATCAATCTGAAACACGTTCTTGCCATGAGTACTCGATTCTAAATGGCTCAAATCTATTCAATTCAATTGCATAATGTAAATATAACTTCAAGTAATTGATTCCACAAATAAATTCTAAGCTAATACGCAAAATTAGGAAAAATGACCAAAATGCCCCTGGGCCCACTTCTTGGAATCGGGTAAAATTTATGAATTATGAACCCTCATTCACTCACGATTCTGACCATACCAAAATTATCCAAATCTAATGTCAAATCCCAATCAAAACTCAAAATTTAAGTCGAAGAACTTTTCCAAAATTTTCCCAGTTTCTCACCCCAAATCCGAAAATAGATGATGAATTCATGTTTAGATTAATGAGTTATAAGAAAAAATGAGTTAAGAATAATTACCCAATTGAAATCTCTAAAAAACCCTCGAAACATCGCTCAAATCCGAGCTCCCAAGCTTTAGTTTTGATAAAAATGGCCAAACCCTCGACTTTAAAATTATATATTCTGCCAAGATAATTCCTTCTTCGCGAACGTGGAAGGACCTTCGCGTTTGTGAAGCACAAACTCGCTTGGTCCAGTATTCCTTCATTGCGAACGCAATGTCCATGTCACGAACGCGGTGACCAACTTCCCCCTACTTTTCGAACGTAGGGCCATCTTCGCGAACGCGTAGGTATAAGACCTCACAGCCTCGCAAACGTAGGAACACCTTCGTGAATGCAAAGCATTAAACCTCCACCAGACCCAGCTTCTCATCGCGAATAAGAGACCCCACTCGTGAACACAAAGATGGAAACCAGAACTGACCTGCTGCAATTTTTCTACAATTCTTTAAGTTCCAAAAATGACCCGTTGACCATCCAAAACACACCCGAGGCCCCTGAGACTTCAACCAAACATACCAACTAATCCTAAAACATCATTAAAACTTGTTCCAACCTTCAAAATGCTCAAAACAACATCAAATCACCAATTTAACATCGGATTCAAGCCTAAGAACTCCAAAATCTCTCAAATTACGCTTTCGATAAAAAATTCTATCAAACCTCGTCCAAATGACCTAAAATTTTGCAAGCCCATCAAATTCAACACTACAGAGCTACTCTAACTTTTGGAATCCCATTCCAACCCTGATATCAAAATCTCACTATCGAACCGGAAACTTCAAAAATTCAATTTTTGGCATTTCAGGCATAAATAAGCTACGGACCTCCAAAAACACAATTAGAACACGCCCCTAAGCCTGAAATCACCCAACGAAGCTAACAGTACCGACAAAATTCTATTTTGAGGCCGCCTTCACACTGCTCCGAGTACGGGCCAAATTCTAAAGCTTAAGTTCTCTTTTAGGGACTAAGTGTCCCAAAATACTCCAAAACTCAAAAACAAAACATACCGGCAAATCAAAATAGCAGAAACAAATATGGGGAATGCAGCCAATAGGGGATCGAGACGTTAATTATTAAAAGGACCGGCCGGGTCGTTACACAATCTGTTCTCTTTGGATAGAGCAATCAACTTCTGTGATGACCCAAAAGGTCATCCCTTGATTTACAAGTAAGTTTTGTGTTCCGAGGCCTTAGAAGACTCCTGTTTCCTCACCTCTACTTGTGTGTGCGGTCCGTGCATATATCCGAAATGCTTTTATGTGGAAATGTGATGAAAATGTTAATTTGGCCTTTAAAATTTAATTTTAGTTGACTTCGGTCATCATTTTGGGTAAATAGACCCTGGCCTGTGATTTAACTATCCCGAAGGGTCTGTAGGGAAATATGAGACTTGGGCGTATGCCCGGAATTGAATTCCGAGGTCTTGATCCCGAGAAATAAATTTTTGAAGAGAATTGTTTAATTGAAATTTTGAGAGTTTTTGGAAATTTGAATGTTTTTGAAATTGATGGTGTCGGGCCCGTATCTTGATGCTGGAGCCCGTTACAAGTCTTATTTGGCGTTTAGATTGAGCCTGTAAAATTTGGTAAGAAATGGAAGTCATTTGACATGATTCGGACCAGTAGTTGTGAAATTTGATACTTTGGAAGTTTTGAGATTTTTCCTTGATTTCTATGCTAAATTTGTTGTTTAAGATGTTATTTTGGTGATTTGATCGCACGAGTAAGTCCGTAGGATATTTTTGAGGTAGTGTACATGTTTGGTTTGGATCCCCGAGGGCTCGGGTGAGTTTCGGATAGGTGTCAAAGTCTTTTTGGACTTAGAAAATCTGGTGTTTTTGTTGTTTACTGGTGTCCAAGTTTTTGTGCTATGTGATCGAAAAGGTAGGTTCGCGATCACATAGTGTAGTCTCAGGGGGACCTATTTTGTATACTATGAGAACGCACTGACTGGGACGCGAACGAGGAGCTTTGGGTATGTTGCTCTACGCGAATACGTCTAAGTTTACGCGAACGCACTGCCTAAGGGGGAGCTGGGGAATGGGTTGGCCATAACACTGTGCGAACATGGCCAATAGCTCGCGAATGCATAGGCCAGGGGGATTAAGCCTATGAGAATGCGACCAAAGGCATGCGAACACATAGAGTACCTGTCCAGTCTTTTTAAAAACAGTAACAAAATAGGTTTTCTCCAAAATTTCATAACTCTTTCATTGGAACTCAAACTTGGGCAATTTTTGAAGGGGGATTTCACTAGGGGTGTGCATTCAAATTGGTTTATCGATAAATCAATTCGATTATTTTTTATCGGTTTATCGATTTATCGATTTTGATTTCGAAATTTTCCTTATCGAGTTATCGATTTCTATTTTGATTTTGTCCTCTTCAGTTATCGGTTTATCGATAAACCGATAAGATATACAATTTCCTTTACCCTAAGTCCCTAACCCTATTATTTCATCTAACACATTTAAAGAATGATCATATTTCAAGCTTAAGGGAATGACGTTCAAATTAATGAAAATAGAATTAGCCATTATGATGTATTTTTTTTACCGTTGGAGTGTTGGTGGCATACATTTGATCCCTTACTTTAGTTTCACTGCATGTGCTTGTTGACACAATTTTTATGTTATAAACGGTATTCGTCTTATTTTAGCTTCTTTTGTCCATATTAGTTAGGCGTATTTATAGCAACATACTTTCCGTGGAACCCCGCAAATTTTTTTATTGGTGTAATCGATAACCGAATCGATAAGCCCCAAAAATTAATAAATCGAAATCGAAAAAATCTAAACCTTATTGAAATGATAACGATAAGCATATGTACAAATTTATAATCGATAAGTAATTATCGATAAGGGTAAAAATCGAATCGATAAATCGAATGCACACCCCTAGATTTCACCGCAAAATCATAGGTGTGTTCTTAGACATGTTTTCTTCACTTTCCATTAACACCCATTAGATTTCTAGGCCTAAATCAAGTTCTTAAGGGTAGAAAATTAGGAATTTGGGTAGTGTTAGGGATTTTTGATTAATTGGAATTTAGACCTCGTTTTGGGATCTGATTTCGAAATTAATTACATATTCGGGCTTGTGGGTGAGTTGGTGATCGGGTTTTAGTTCGAACCTCGAGTTTTGACCAAGCGGGCCCGAGGTCAATTTTGACTTTCTGGGAAAAATGATAGAAAACCTATAATTAAGCATTGAGTATGAATTCTTTAGGCTTTATTGATGAAGTTAAATCAATTTGGACTAGATACGAGTTATTTGGAGGTTAATTCTAAAGGAAAAGCGGTGTTTGAGGCTTGAGTTGACCGTGGAAGTTTGAGTTAAGTGTTTGGTCTAACCTTAGCTTGAGGGATTAGGAGTTGTGTCTTATTTGCTATGCGCTATTTGTTGAGTATGATGTATAGGCATGGTGATGAGTATCTATACGTTGGTGTCAAGCAAGCCCGTGAGTCTAATATTATGATTATTATGACTCTGTTTGTATTGTTCATGCCTTATGTGATGATTTCTATTGTTGAGTAAAGCTTGTGGAAGTAGTATTGGTAATTGAATATTGAGGAGTGTTGGCTCAAGTTATAAAACAAATTATGGAAGTAAAATTTGTAATTGAACCTTATAGAGCATTGGCTCAAGTTTTGTATTGAGTTGTGAAGTAAGTGTGAAAAAGATAAGAGGATTATTATATTGTGTCCCTTGTTGTTGCTTTTAATGCTATCTCCCTTGCCGGGATGTTGATGTTTTTGATATTGTTCCCTTGCCATGATTTGGTTGTTGTACTATTGTTCCCTTGCTGGGATTTTATTGTGACTACATTTATTTCCTTGCCCTTATTTCTTGTGATTGTTGTTTGGTTGAGGAAGAGTTTTAAAGCACGAAGGGTGATGCCGTGTACAATTTTGTGAGGAAGAGTATAAAAGCACGAAGGGTGATGTCGTGCCGCACGATGTACAATTTCGTACCGATTATATTGATTTTATGGTGAGGATGAGAGTAAAAGTAGGAAGGGTGATGCCATGCAGATTATATTGATTCTTATGGTGAGGACGAGAGTAAAAGCACGAAGGGTGATGCTATGCACTTGTTTGATTTTCTTGATTCTTGCTGATAATTGAGTTGTGGTGTTCTTTACATTTATTTACTGATTTTCTATTATTACTTGATTTTACTGTGATGTTATTGATTCCTTTGGCCAAATTGCTTTTCGATTGTTGCTTGGGTGAATAAGAGTGTAAAGCACGAAGGGTGATGTCGTGCATGATATTTGTGAGAGAGTGCTAAAGCACGAAGAGTGATACCGTGCACTTGTCTTTGATTTCCTGATTTTTATTGATAATTGAGTTATGGTTTCTCTACATTTAAACTGTTGGTTTTTTGTTGATACTTGTTGTACCCCCCAGCATGATTCACCCTTCCTATCTTCAATTGAACTGTGGTGATCCTTATATTTAATTGTTATTCTTCTGTTATTATTCAATGCCCCCGCAGCATGTTTCCCTCACCCATCCTTAACTGTACATTTTTGCTTTTATGTTTTGTTGTATATGATTTAATTGCACATGTTCATTTGGTAGTCTCGTCCTAGCCTTGTCACTACTTCGCCAAGGTTAGGCTAGGCATTTACCAGCACATGGGGTCGATTGTGCTGGTACTACACTCTGCACTGTGTGCAGATCCCGATGCATCAACTTTCGAATCTTAGCTTTGGGTTGCTGCTTTTAGTCTATTCGAAGATCCGAGGTAGTCCTGCAGGCATCCGCAGGCCTTGGCGTCTCCTTTTATCCTTTTATTCTATTTCTTTTATGTATTTCAGAGATAGTTTTGTAATAACCCTTTCAGACCTTTATTTCTAGTATTCCTAGATAGTTTGTTAAATTGTGACACAAGTCCTGGGTAGTTTATGTATGGATTAGTATTGACATTTTTATTAAAATATTACATTTTGGTCTTCCGCTTTTAATTGTCTGATGTTTATGTAATATTGGCTCTTAATTGTTGAAGGATTAAAAATGGGAAAAAGGTAAATAATTTGAATGGTTGGCTTTCCTAGCTTTCATTAGTAGGCGCCATCACGACTCCCGAGGGTAGGAAATCCGGGTCGTGACAAGTTGGTATCAAAGCTCTAGGTTACGTAGGTCTCACAATTCATAGACAAGCTTAGTAGAGTCTGAAGTATCGGTACGGAGACGTTTGTATTTATCTAGAGGATACAGAGTTGGGAAAAAACTTCACATCTATTCTTTCCTGTCGTGAAATTTTGTTCTCTCAATGCTAAATTGAAACCTCTACTCTTGTCCTTTTGCGAATGGCGAGGTCACGTACCACTTCTTTAGTAGAACAACAACACAGACCAATTTAGATCAGCTACGTCTTTGGAGGCTTTGTGGAGGTTATATAGGTTTCACCAAGCTCTCCACTACCAATTTCAGCGATGCATCTTCTGAGGATCCGCAAGATTATTAAGAAGGTTGTCATGAGGTTCTCAGGAACATGGGGATAGTGGAGACTAATGGGGTTGACTTTGCTGCTTTTTGCTTATCTGGATCCGCCAACACTTGGTGGAGAGATTATTGTTTGGCTAGACCAGTTGGGTCACTAGCTTTGACTTGGGATCATTTTTCTCAGCTATTTTCAGAGAATTTTCTTCCGATCACTCGGAGGGAGAACTATCATAGGCAGTTTGAGCGTCTCCAGTAGGGTTCTATGACTGTTACTCAGTACGAGATTAGGTTTATTGATTTGGCCTGTCATGCTCTTCTTATACTTCCCACTGAGAGAGAGAGTGATGAGGTTCATTAAGGGGCTCGTTCAGCTAGCTAGAGGTGGAAGTAGAGGTGGTAGAGGTATTAAAGATGGAGGATAGGCACCTAGAGGTGGAAGCCAGCCAGTAGCAGGCCATCCCAGAGATGTAGTTCAGAGTGGTGGGGCCCAGCCCCGATGTTATGCTCTTCCAGCCAGGCCTAATCTGAGGCTTCCGATAAAGTTATCACAAGTAATGTTCTAGTTTGTAGTAGAGATGCTTCAGTTCTATTTGATCTAGGATCTACGTACTCCTATGGGTAATCTTATTTTGCACCGTATTTGGTCATGCTTAGTGATTTTTTGGATGCTCCTATATAGGTGTCTACACTGATGGGTGATTATATTATGGTAAATAGTGTCCATTGTTCATGCATAGTTGTGATTGGGGGGTCTTGAGACTCGAGTAGATTTGTTACTTTTGGACATGGTTGATTTTGATGTCATATTGGGGATGGACCGGTTATCACCTTACCACGCTATCTTAGACTGTCATGCCAAGACTGTGACCTTAGCCTTGCCTAGGTTGCCTCATTTAGAGTGGAGAGGGACTCCTGGTCATTCTACTCGTAGTGTTATCTCATATATGAAGGCTCGACGTATGGTCAAGGAGGGGTGTTTGGCCTATTTTGCATATATACGTGATTCTAGTGCTGAGGTTCCTTCTATGGATTCTGTGCCTGTTGTTCGTGAGTTTCCTAAGGTATTTCCTTCAGACCTACCGTGTATGCCACCCGACAGAGATATTGACTTCTACATTGATTTGGCTTTGGGCACCCAACCCATTTCTATCCTGTCGTATCGTATGGCCCCGTCTGAGTTGAAAGTGTTGAAGGAACAGTTGTAAGACTTGCTTGAAAAAGGCTTCATTAGACCTAGTTTCTCGCCTTGGGGTGCGCCGGTGTTGTTTGTTAAGAAGAAGGATGGATCGATGAGAATATGTATAGATTACCGACAATTGAATAAGGTTAGAATCAAGAATAAGTATCCATTGTTGAGGATTGATAATTTGTTTGATCAGTTTCAGGGTGCCAAGGTATTTTCGAAGATTGACTAGAGATCTGGCCACCATCAATTGAGGATTAGGGCATCCGATATTTGTAAGACAGCTTTCCGCACTCGGTACGGGAATTATGAGTTCTTGGTGATGTCATTTGGGTTAACAAATGCCCCAACAACTTTTATGGATTTGATGAACTGAGTGTTTAGGCCTTACTTGGATTCATTCGTGATAGTCTTCCTTGATGATATTTTGATCTATTCCCACAACTGGGCGGAGCATGAGCAACATGTGAGAGTGGTCCTCCTGACTTTGATAGATAGTCAGTTGTATGCTAAGTTTTCGAAGTGTGAGTTCTGATTGAGTTTAGCCGCTTTCTTGGGTCATATTGTATCAGTAGAGGGTTTTCGGGTAGATCTGAATAAGATAGAGGCAGTCAAGGACTGGCCTAGACCTGCATCAACTATAGAGATCTGGAGTTTTTTGGGTTTGGCATGCTATTATCGTCGTGTTGTTGAGCAGGTTTTATCTATTGCAGCCCCGATGACCAGGTTGACCCAGAAGGGTGCCTAGTTCAGTTGGTCAGACGAGTGTGAGGCGAGCTTTTAGAAGCTCAAGATAGCTTTGACTACGGCGCTAGTGTTGGTTTTGCTTACATGTTCAAGGCCATATACAGTTTATTGTGATGCATCTCATATTGGACTTGGTGCGGCGTTGATACAGGATGACAAGGACATTGTTTATGCTTCGCGTCAGTTGAAAATTCATGAGAAGAACTATCCGGTTCATGACTTGGAGTTAGCAACCATTGTTCACCCATTGAAGATTTCGAAGCATTATCTGTATGGCATGGCATGTGAGGTGTTCACAGATAACAAGAGTCTTCAGTATTTGTTCAAGCAGAAGGAGCTAAATTTGAGGCAAAGAAGGTGGTTGGAGCTATTGAAAGACTATGATATCACCATTTTATATGGTAAGGCCAATATGGTGGCCGATGCTTTGAGTGGGAAGCCAGCCAGTATGGGCAGTCTTGCATATATTCCGGTCGGTGAGAGACTGCTTGCTTTGGATGTTCAGGCTTGGGACAATCAGTTCGTGAGGTTGGATGTTCCTGAGCCCAACCGTTTATTAGCTTGCACAGTTGCTCGTTCTTCTTTATTGGAGCGTATCCGAGATCGGTAGTATGATGATCCTCATTTGTGTGTCCTTAGAGACACGATGCAGCACGGTGATGCCAAGCAGGTTACATTAGGAGATGATAGGGTTTTGAGGCTATAGGTTTGAGTTTGTGATGCCAAGCAGGTTGGATGGACTCCGAGAGTTGATTTTAGAGGCGGCCCATAGTTCCCGGTACTCTATTCATTCGAGCGCCACTAAGATATATCAGGATTTGCAGCAGTATTATTGGTGGAGGAGAATGAAGAAGGATATTGTTGTATATGTGGCTTGGTGTTTGAATTGTCAGTAGGTAAAGTATAAGCATCAAAGACCTGGTAATTTGTTCTAGAAGATTGATATTCCTAAGCGAAAGTGGGAGCATATCACTATGGACTTCGTTGTTGGACTCCCACTGACTTATAGGAAGTTCGATACAGTGTGGGTTATTGTTGATAGGCTGACCAAGTCAGCGCATTTCATTCCTGTGGCAGTCTCCTATTCTTCCGAGAGGTTAGCTGAGATCTATATCCGAGTGATTGTTCATCTTCATGGTGTGCCCGTGTCTATCATTTCAGGCCGAGGTACGCAGTTTACCTCACATTTCTGGAGAGCAGTTCAGCGTGATTTGGGCACACGAGTTGAGTTGAGCACAACGTTTCATCTTCAGACAGACGGGCAGTCTGAGCGTACTATTCAAATTTTGGGGTATATGCTCCGAGCTTGTGTCATTGACTTTGGAGGCTCGTGTGATAAGTTTTTTCCTTTAGCAGAGTTTGCCTACAACAACAGCTACCAGTCGAGCATCTAGATGGCTTCTTATGAGTCCTTATATGTTAGGCGGTGTCGGTCGCATGTCAGATGGTTTGAGCTGGGAGAGGCTCGGTTGTTCGGTACAGATCTAGAATAGGATGACTTGGGCAAGATCAGGATTACTCAGGATAGTCTTCGTACAGCTCAGTCCATGCAAAAAAGTTATGCCGACCGTAAGGTCGTGATCTGGCATTCATGGTTGGCGGGCGAGTGTTGCTTCGGGTGTCGCCTACGAAGGGCTTGATGAGATTTGGGAAGAGGGACAAACTTAGCCCTAGGTTCTTTGGCCCGTTTGAGATTCTTGATCGAGTGGGACAGATGGCTTACAGACTTGTGTTGCCGTCGAGCTTATCAGCCGTGCATCCAGTGTTTCATGTGTCCATGCTTTGAAAGTATCACGGTGATCGATCCCACGTGTTAGATTTAAGCACTGTCCAGTTGGGCAAGGACTTGTCATATGAGGAGGAGGGGATAGCTATTCTAGACCGGCATGTTTGTCAGCTGAGATCGAAGAGTTTCCCTTATGTTCGTGTTCAGTGGAGAGGCCAGCCTATTGAGGCATCGACCTGGTAGTCCGAGTCCGATATGCGGAGCCGTTATCCCTATCTTTTCCCCGACTCAGGTACTTCTTTCTTATGTCCGTTCGAGGACGAACGATTGTTTTAATGGTGGAGGATGTGATGACCCAAAAGGTCATCACTTGATTTATGAGTAAATTCTGTGTTTGAGGCCTTAGAAGCCTCCTTTTTCCTTACCTCAATTTTGTGTGCGTGGTCCGTGCGTATATCCGGAATGCTTTTATATGGAAATGTGATAAAAATGTTAATTTGGCATTTAAAATTTAATTTAAGTTGACTTCGGTCAATATTTTGGGTAAACAAACCCAGACCTGTAATTTGACGGTCCTGGATGGTCCGTAGGAAAATATGGTACTTGAGAGTATGCCCGAAATTGAATTCCGAGGTACCAAGCCCAAGAAATGAAATTTTGAAGAAAATTGTTTAACTGAAATTTTAAGAGTTTTTGGAAATTTGAATATTTTTGAAATTGATGGTATCAGGCCCGTGATCTTGGTTTCGGAGACTGTTACAGGTCTTATATGGTGTTTAGATTGAGCCTGTAAAATTTTGTAAGAAACAGAAGTCGTTTGATGTGATTCAGACCCGTAGTTGTGAAATTTGATACTTTGGAAGTTTTGAGATTTTTCCTTGATTTCTATGCTAAATTCGTTTTTTAAGATGTTATTTTGGTGATTTGATTGCGCGAGTAAGTCCGTAGGATGTTTTTGAGGTAGTGTACATGTTCGGTTTGGAGCCCCGATGGCTCGAGTGAGTTTCGAATACGCGTCAGAGTGTTTTTGGACTTAGAAAATCTGGTGTTTTTGCTTTTCGCTGGTGTCCAGGTTTTTTCTGCTATGCGATTGCATAGGCAGGTCCGCGATCGCATAGTGTAGTCTAATGGGGCCCTATTTTGTGTACTATGTGAACGCACTGACTGGGACGCGAACGCGAACGCAGAGCTTTGGATATGTTGCTCTACGCGCACGCGTCTAAGTCTACGCGAACGCTCGGCCTAAGGGAGAGCTATAGAATGGGTTAGCCATAACACTGTGTGAATGCGGCCAATGGCTCGCGAATGCATAGGCCAAGGGGATTAAGCATATGCGAATGCGTCCAAAGACACTCGAACGCATAGAGTACATGTCCAATCTTTTTAAAAACAGTAACAAAACAGGTTATCTCCAAATTTTCATAACTCTTTCATTGGAACTCAAACTTGGGCGATATTTGAAGGGGGATTTCACCACAAACCATAGGTATGTATTCTTAGGCTTGTTTTCTTCAATTTCCATTAACACCCATTAGATTTCTAGGCCTAAATCATGTCCTTAAAGGTAGAATATTACGAATTTGGGTAGAGTTAGGGCTTTTTGATTGATTGGAATTTAGACCTCGTTCTGGGATCGGATTTAAAAAATAATTGCATATTTGGGCTCGTGGGTGAATGGATGATCGAGTTTTGGTCCGAACCTCGAGTTCTGACCAAGCGGGTCCGGGGTCAATTTTTCACTTTTTGGGGGAAATGATAGAAAACCTATAATTAAGCATTAGGTATGAATTCTATAGCATTTATTGATGTTGTTAAATCAATTTGGACTAGACACGAGTTATTTGAAGGTGAATTCTAAAGTAAATGCGGTGTTTGAGGCTTGAGTTGACCCTGGAAGTTTGAGGTAAGTGTTTGGTCTAACCTTAGCTTAAGGGATTAGGAGTTGTGTCCTATTTTCTATATGTTATTTGTTGAGTATGACATATAGGCATGGTGACGAGTATCTGTACGTTGGTGTCAAGCATGTCCGCGAGTCTTATATTATGATTATTATGACTCTGTTTGTATTGTTCATGCCTTATGTGATGATTTCTATTGTTGAGTAAAGCTTGTGGAAGTAGTATTGGTAATTGAATATTGATGAGTGTTGGCTCAAGTTGTAAAACGAATTGTGGAAGTAAAATTGGTAATTGAACCTTATAGAGCATTGACTCAAGTTGTGTAGTGAGTTGTGAAGTAAATATGAAAAGGAGAAGAGGATTATTATATTGTGTCCCTTGTCGGGATGTTGTTGCTTTTAATGCTATCTCCCTTGCCGGGATGTTGATATTTTTTATATTGTTCCCTTGCCAGGATTTGGTTGTTGTGCTATTGTTCCCTTGCCGGGATTTTATTGTGACTTCATTTATTTCCTTGCCCTTATTTCTTGTGATTGTTGTTTGGGTGAGGAAGAGTGTTAAAGCACGAAGGATGATGACGTGTATGATTTTATGAGGAAGAGTGTAAAAGCACGATGGGTGATGTCGTGCCGCACGATGTACAATTTCATGCCGATTATATTGATTTATGGTAAGGATGAGAGTAAAAGCACGAAGGGTGATGCCGTGCAGATTTTGTTGATTATTAAGGTGAGGACGAGAGTAAAAGCACGAAGGGTGATGTCGTGCACTTATTTATTTTTTTCTTGATTCTTGCTAATAATTTAGTCATGGTGTTCTTTACGTTTATTTACTGATTTTCTGTTGTTACTTGGTTATTCTGTGTTGTTATTGATTCCCTTGCCCAAATTGCTTTGTGATTGTTTCTTGGGGTGAGGAAGAGTGTAAACCACGAAGGGTGATGTCGTGCATGATATTTGTGAGAGATTGTTAAAGCACGAAGGGTGATACCGTACATGTTATTTGTGAGAGAGTGTTAAATCACGAAGGGTGATGTCATGTGTGAGCACGTGATTTTTACTTTAAGCAAATTATTTCAAAAATATCAAAACAAAATGATTTTTACAATTTTAAGAAGTATATTGCATCCTTTTATTA
>MU724400.1:29145-47739 GCA_026770625.1 Nicotiana glauca | reverse complement strand
TGTATTATATCTCTTGGGCTAATTATTGTATTTAGCCCAAGTCTTGTATATTGTATTTGTATCTTGAATCTTGTATTTTCGTATTTTGTATTTTTCTTTTTTTTATTTTACTTTTTGTATTTATTTATTTCCCTTGTATTTTTCTTTTAATTTTTTGATTTTTTTAATATTAAAGAGTAATTAATTTCTATTTTTTGGTATTTTCTAATTAATACAAAATAGATAAATATTTGATTTTCTTTGTTTTGTTTTCCTTTTCAAAAATTAGAAAAAGTCCTAGTATTTCTACTTATTTTATGAGTTATTATTAATCAAGCAATTATCAACAAATTACCACACAAATTCAAAAATTATTTTTGCCTATATTTTGGAACAATTTGCTTGGGGCAAAAATCACGTGCTCACACATCTCAATACAGGCCTAAGCCATAACTTGCATAATACGCGCACCAATAAGAACGATCGGAACATACTCTAATCATGGAAAATGACTCAAACGAAAGGGCTATACCTCAAGCTCATCAGTACCATCACAACACAAGGCTAAGACCCCGTCTCATATCATAGAAATAGAACACCTGAATCTACCCCGAAAGGTTATATCTCCACGTGGCCTCGCTATAATGCGCGATCTTATCCGAACACTGTTACACATGAAACACCTCAAGTCACTATGCTCAAAATCGACAGCCAAGCACAATTGATGTCTGGAACCCAAGCAAATCATTACGCTCATGGTAAAACAAATAACATATGCCATGCAAGCCTGATAGAACATAACCGGTACATAAATCACCGAGCAACACCCAATTACTCTTCCCGCTCGACTTTCACTATGAACCCCCAATGGAACCGCACCACATGTGCCCATAACCAACAAATCATAACATCTCACAGCACATTAGCCACTCATAGATCTCCCCAGATCACTAACAAGCTCACTAACAATCGAATCAACCTATCCCTCAATAATAAAATTTTGGGGCCCACCAAGCTGACTCAAGCTAGAACATGCATCCACATTGACTTGCCAATGAATCAATCCTCAAGGAAGCCTAAAGCTGCTCCTTCCACTACTACAGCTCCTACCGGGGCCATACGATACGGTGCCTGGCACCAAATCAATACCGAAATCCACAACCTCGTCTAGTGACATGCCCGGCCACAAGAAATACATCCGAAAAGTCCCTCAACTCAGGAACTGAATCAATGGTGAAACCTCTGCACTGACATCCATCATGAAGGCCCAATTAAGAAAAGCACCCCCGCCTAGCCGTCCGCTGGTCTTTGGAATATAAGCCACTTGCTAGAACATAATCCAACGGACCTCACCACTCAACCCGTGGCATTTCTGGCACAACCCATAGCGCAATAGTCCAGAATAACCCAACACTGAGACAACCAGTCTACACCCCCAACATCATATCCAAAATCTAACTTACCAAGCAAACAAAGATCCACTCGGGCCTCCAAATCCCCTGTAGTTGCTAAACAGTGCCGACACACGCAATCTACCACCACATCATAGCCTGTATACGAGAGCTTCCATCTCCACATCCACACGGCACATGAATCATCATATCCGATCCCAAATTTTGCTGTCCAAGTACGTGCACACCTTTAATACCCAATCATTCCACGATAGATTCTCTAATATTTCCCTGTGCCACCAAGCAACTCGAATATCACCAGTCGACCCAACAAGAAAGTGCCGCAATACTACCGAAGTATCATTAGTTTAATCACTTCCAATTAGTAGCACCATTTCCTTGATTACCTGAGGCTACCCGTTGCCTAAGAATTTTGTGAACTTCTTTCCAGAATCGAACTGTAACTCATCTAGCCAAGAACTTCCACTAATCCCATTTGGAAGAAAATCATTACACATCCCATGCTCCGCATGCCCATAGAAAATATACATCTCCAAACCACGGTAAAACCCAACAAGAACTCTCTCCCAATTCCATTTGCACGAGCTAAACTGCTAGGACTGAATCCTTCTAGCCAAACCAAGCTAAGCAAGCTATCAGAACTCAAGAGCTTTGCTGCAAAATACCTGTAAGGGCTCATTACCTCGAACACATACAAGGAAATTAATCATATCCTTACCATACCGATTCGGCCTACTATCAAGCTATTCCATCTATCTAATTTCCCTTCTGATTCATCATCAACTTGATATTCCCTCTTGTTGTAGCACCACAATGCCTCAACCCAGGCTTACTACACGAGACCCAAGCATAAGACCACACTGTCTCAGACCCATAGGCCACTGAGTACTCTCTCAAGTGTTCCAAAAAATACCACATTCCAGAATGCTTTACTCTGAAGAACTTCCTGCGAATCTAATTTCGTTACCTTTACTTTCCCGATACTGATACATAGAATCCCATGATTAATATAAAATACCACAAGTCTTGACAGTTTCCAATGAA
The DNA here is from genome assembly GCA_026770625.1 of Nicotiana glauca. Lineage (NCBI taxonomy): Eukaryota > Viridiplantae > Streptophyta > Magnoliopsida > Solanales > Solanaceae > Nicotiana > Nicotiana glauca. The sequence goes on along the minus strand of MU724400.1, from coordinate 45,304 downwards.
AACACAGTCTCTAGCCACATACACAACCTTAAGACACATGATTGTTACATGTAGAATATTGAACACATTAAAACCATTCTTGAGAGTCATTTAATTCTTATTCGAATTGAAATTCACTTGATCAAATGAACTTAACCACCCGTGCCTCATTAGCACTCTAACACCGTAGGATATGACCTCATCCCAATACAAACAAATATCTTCCTGCTCCATGCACTGAGCATTTCTTACCAATGACAGCTTAAGACATCCTGTGATTCTCACACATCTACGAAGCACCGTGTAACCTTTATCAAAATTTTCCTTCACTCGCGCCTTCTTCGGCTCAATTTCCACAACCAGAACTGATTCGCCAGCATGCCTCAAACCGAAACCAACGTAGCACATAACCGTACAATTAGCTAATGAATAGCAAGCTCTCCAACTTGGCTCAAAGCCATGGATCAAAACACTCCCAACAACTCATAACACTTTTACTCTATTGATGCCACAACACCATAGTGAGATTAATCTCAAATCATTTACAAGTTTGTGAAACTCAGATCATCCAGTACTGTAAATCTCCGCAAATCTCGCATTCAACCCCACAATAGTGAAGCCCACTCTCTTCAGCAATCCGAAATTTCAAATTTCAACACGTACTCCTCCATTACACATGAGATCTTCTAACATACACATAAGGATCACACCATCTCGGAACACTCCGCAGAAGATAACCCACCTGCTTCGTCTTAATATAACATTTCTGTATACCTTCCACCGTCATACACATTACATAGACACTTAATCTTCCTGAGTCTGAACTCATACCGCAACATAAAATTTACTTCACTCCTAACTAGGGGACACAAAAAGATTCTCCACACCCCGGGGCTACACATCCAGTCGCAGCAGAAATCGAACACTTAATAGTTCATCTATTATCCAGCAGACTTCCTCGTCGCTACCAAGTCATATAGATACATCTCGCAGTACTAACATACTCATCACATAGCTATCCAACCACCATTCCCGCTAACAGGGGCCATACTGAACACATAAGTTCAAAACACTTACTCACACAATCAACACCTCGGTGCTCAAGCCATAGGCAAAGATCTGGCCTCAAGTCCTCCAGACTGGCCCAACATATACTCACGGAGATTACATTTTGCCCCTTGATCGGGGAATCACAAGCCATCAAGGCACATCTGATATTGAGCGCTAATGCGCACATACAAACTCATGGAAGGAACTTCAAGAGTTTCTTTTCAAGCTGAATCAGCACGATAAGAATTCAAGAATGTGAAGTTTTCCTAAAGGTTCTGCAGCCTCTCGAGGATAAGTACAGACGTTCCGTACCGATCTGCGAGACTCTGCTAAACCTGCTCATGACTCGTGAGACCTAGTAACCTAGGCTCTGATACCAACTTGTCACGATCCAAACCCCACACTGGTTGTAATGGCGCCTCTCGTGAGGACGACGCTAACCAACTAACCCAACTCGTCTTTTCAAAAATAGTAAAACATAAATAAACAACTTAAATATGACTTCGTAATATTAATTAGCGGAAATACAATCCAACACATCCCTAATCGAGGTGTCAAGAGTCACGAGCATTTATAAGAATGTAATTCCACTTTACAAGTTTAGAAATACACTAAACATGAATAATGAATAACATAGAAAGACAACGGTGCTGCGAACACTGGTAGCCACCTCGCTAAACCTCTACAACTCTGCCTCCACGCAGCCAATACCCACTACCAGGTGAATAAATACCTGCAACTGCACGTGAGGTGCAGGGAGTAAAGTGAGTACTCCAACTCAGTGAGTAATAAAGGTAAATAACAACTGACCAGTTATAAATCACGTAAGGCAAACCATCATCCTGTATAGAAGCAGGGTACAATCCTTTGAGAAAACAGTAAGGCTATGAAATCTTTGAAAATACTCTTTTGAAAATGTTCCTTTTAACAGTTACAAAAACGGTTTCAAAACAGTTAGTGCTGATAAGCACAGAAAAATCCGCCCCTCGGGCACAAATACCACCGTTTAATAGGTAAAAAGGCAAATAAATATGCAAGATGAGCATATAAGAGTCCGCCCCTTGGGCAATATCTCAAAAGAAGTACCAGCCTCTCGGGCTCACTCTCAGAAACACCCTCAGCTCCTCTCTCTCTCTCTCTCTCTCTCTCTCTCTCTCTCTCTCTCAGATCACTCTCAGAATAATATCATATAGTAACCGCTGCAACGTGCAGCCCGATCCACTTCTCGCTGCGGCGTGCAGCCCGATCCATATCTCGTTGCAGCGTGCAGCTTGATTCATATGGGTACCCGCGCTTACTGTGGGTGTGCAGACTCCGGAGGGGCTCCTACAGCTCAAGCGCTATATCGATGCGGCATGCAGCCCGATCCATATATATATATATATATATATATATATATATATATGGCTGCGGCATGCAGCCCAATCTATATAAGTATCACTGCGGCGTGCTGCCCGATCCATAATATAAAACCCTCACATCCAGGCCCTCGGCTTCAAATCACTCACTATATCCTCAAATCTGGCCCTTGGCCTCATATCACTTAGTATATCCTCACATCTAGCCCTTGGCCTCATATCACTCAGTCAAAATATCATCACAAGCCCCTCGGGCATTAGTAAAACAGTAGTTCTCAGCCTAAATTATCATTTAAAATATCATTTAAGGCTCAAATCTGAGTAAAAGTGGCTGAGTTGTAAAATAGTAGAGAAACAGTATGACTGAGTTCAAGTAATAAGTCAAAACAGTGAGAAAACAATGATAATAATCCCAGTAGGATTCAAATAGTTGGCACGAAGCCCAAATATGGCAATCAGCCCAAATCATGATAATATCAAATAAGTTTCAGTCAAATACGAGATAAAATCAATAATCGCGACGGACCAAGTCACAATCCCAACGGTGCTCTACCCCACGCTCGCTATTCGACGTGCAAGTCACCTCAATGTAGCACTACGGTGTACAAATCCGGGGTTTCAAACCTTCAGGATATTATTTACAATCATTACTCACCTCGAACAGGCAAAATCCCTAGCTCGCGATGCCTTTGCCCCTCAAACCGGCCTCCAGGTGCGTCGAATCTATCCAACATCAGAGCGAATACATCACAATATGCAAATGGGACAATACCCAATCAAAAACAATCGAAAAATAACAAAAATCTCGAAATTCGCAAAACTCGAGCCCCGGGCCCACTTCTCAGAAATTAGAAAATTTAACATCAATGGATTCCTTATCTCTCCACGAGTCTATACATATCAAAATCACAAGAATCGGAGTCCATTTGACCCCTCAAATCCCTAGTTTAAGCTCTCTTAGGTTCAAGCCCTAAACCACCATTTTTGACCTTTAATTTATTAAATTTTCAGCTCTAATCCATGTATTTACACCATAAAATTATGTTTTTAAGTATAAGAGTTCATACCTGGTCAAAGCCCTTGAAACCCTCTTCAAAATCGCCCAAAAACTCTCCAAGTCCGAAGTGAACTATGTTACTCTTTCAAATTTCGCGAAGATGAATTAAATATTTCTGTCCAATAGAAACCGCTTCTGCGGTCAAAATGTCGCTTCTGCGACTTTCGCATTTGCGGTCTCCTTCCGCTTCTGCAGAAATTTCCATAATCCAAAAACCCGCTTCTGTGACTTAAATCCCGCATCTGCGGCTTTCCCAACCGCTTCTGCGGAATCAGCGCCCAGGTCCCATCACCGCTTCTGCGGTCCAATCTTCGCACAAGCGAGACCGCTTCTGCAGTCCAGTCTTCGCAGAAGCAAAAACACCAGTTGCAGCAGACTTAGCAACATGCAAAATTTCAAAACTATCCGTTTAACCATCCGAACTCACCCCGGGGCCCCCGGGACCTCAACCGAAAATACCAATGCATCCTACAACGTTATTCAAACTTGCTCCAATCATAAAAACCTATCCAACAAAACAAATAATCAATTCACATCGAATTCAAGCCTAAGTTCTTCTAAAACTTCCGAAACACGCATTCGATCAAAAACCCAACCAAATCACCTCCGAATCACCTGAAATTTTACACACACATCCCAAATCACCTAATGAAGCTACTACATCTCTCAGAATTCCATTCCAATCCTCGGATCAAAATCTCACCTATCAACCGAAAATCACCAAAATACTAATTTCGCCAATTCAAGCCTAATTCTACACCGGACCTCCAAAATCACTTCCTTTCACACTCCTAAGTCACAAATCTTCCCCCGAAGCTAACTGAATTATCGGAATTCATCTCCGATTCCTCTAAAACGTAAGTCAACATCCGGTTGACTTTTTCAAACTAAGTCTTCCTTAAAGGGACTAAGTGTCTCATTTCCTTCTAAAATCAATCCAAGCCAACCCAATCATACAAGACACTGATAATGAAGCATAAAGAAGTAAAAATGGAAGAAACGGAGTAGTAACCCATGAGACGACGGGTCGGGTCGGGTCGTCACACTTATGATTGATGATTTATGTATTCATGGTTATCTCAAGCCTTTTTTTTTTTGAATTGTTATTGAAATTTACTTTTGATATAGGATTAACAGTGAAGTAAAATTTTTTTCACTTAGGATCGTTTTTTTAACAACAAAGTACCTTCTTTTTATCACATAAAGGAGCATTTTATTAAGAACTTTGAATTAGTCTTCAAATCAGTTTTGGTTTAATATAGAAACAGGTCTAATGTTTTATCTTTTAAAGAGCTATACTCATTTTTGAGTCAAGATCAGTTAGCATATTGTTGCCTAGAATTAAGTGGTTTAGAATTTTCAAACTTACTTATTAAGTCTCGAAATTATTTTATACAGTCATAAATCGTTTCTTAACTAAAAGTTATTATCACCTTTATTATTATTAAAATATTTTCTAAATAACGTTTTACTTGAGCATTGCAAAGCCTTAGTTAATTAACTTGGGTCCGGAAGGGAATCACCTTTTACGTGGATCTTGAGGGTGCCTCACAGGTTCCCCTTAAGTTAATTTGAATTCTTACCTTAGAATCTCTCATATTTAATAGACTTTAACGAAGTTTAACTTTACATTACTTATTTAAAATAGGTGTCCTAATTCACCATTATAATAATTAGGTGGCGACTCTTTAGTTAATAATTAATCCAGGAATCACAAATATGTTATACTCTAATTTGACCTGTGTTAAAATGAAGTATAACACATATGTCCAAGTCCCATATTTTTTCACGGACCCTCCGGGACCGTCAAATTACGGGTCCGGGTCCGGGTTCGTTTATCCAAAATATTGACCGAAGTCAACTTAAATGCATTTAAGTCAAAATTCAACATTTTTTTTTTTACAGATTTTCACATAATAGCTTTCCGGCTACATGCCCAGATTGCGCATGCTAATCGAGGTGAAGTTGAAAGAGGTTTTTATGGCCTCGGAATGCAGAATTCATTTTAAAAATAAGTGATAACCTTTTGGGTCATCACAATTGTAGACTCGGAAGCCACCGACCATGTAGCGACAGAAAGAGATGCTTTCGTGGAATTTCGGCGAATTCAAAAAAGAGCAAAATGGATTTATGTAGGGAATAACTCCAAAGCGGAGGTTAAAGGGATTGGTACCTGCAAAGTTGATATGTGTGGCGCCCGAAATTTTTTTCTACATCATGTACTATTTTCTCTATCAATTCGTCGAAATTTGGTTTCAGATACTGTGTTGATTAGTTTAGGATTTCATTTAGTCTTTCATGAACATGGTCTTAATTTGTATTTGGCCAAGACAAAATATGGCACTGGTTATTTATGTAATGGTTTTATTGTAATGGATATTGTTCCTAGTCTTAATAATAATAATATTAGTTTTTCCTTATTTACGTCAACTTCTAACTATGAAAACGATGAGAATATATGGCATGCTATGCTTGGCCATATTGGTCAGCAAAGAATGAATCGCTTAGCCAAAGAAGGTCTTCTTGGCTCTATAGATAAAGTATATTTGTCTACTGAGTATTGCCTAACTGGAAAATCTTTACGAAAACTATTTGGAAAAGGTACTAGAGCCGAAACTCCATTGCAGTTAATTCATTCTGATATTTTTGGTCCGATGAATGTAAGGGCAAGGCGGGGTGCTATTTATTTATCACATTTATCGATAATTTTACTCGATATGGTTATGTATATTTAATTTCTCATAAATCTGAGGCTTTGAGTTGCTTTGTCCAGTTTATGAACTTGGTTGAGAATCAACTAGATAGAAAAATCAAAGCTTTAAGAACCGATCGAGGACGAGAATACTTGTCTAATGAGTTTAAACAATTGTGTGATGAAAAGGAAATTCAAAGGCAATTAATTATTTCCTACACTCCACAACAAAATGGTATTGCGGAATGACGAAATAGAACCTTGTTAGAAATGGTTAGGTAAATGATGGCACAAGAAAAATTGCCTATCACCTATTGGGGTGATGCTTTGCTCACTGCTGCATTTGTACTTAATCGTGTCCCTTCTAAGTCAGTTACATCTACGCCATATGAGTTATGGACTAATCGAAAACCAGATTTGAGCATTTTAAAGCCTTGGGGTTGTGCTACTTTTATTCATAATCATTTTTCTTCATATGGAAAATTAGGTCCAAGGAGAAGAAAATGTATCTTTATATGATACTCTAAACAATTGAAGGGTTATGTGTTCATATGTGAACACGATAGCAGCAAGGTGACTGAACTTGAATCACGTGATGTTACATTTTCAGAGAATGATTTTCCTAATCAGGGCGAGATAGGTCATGACTTGTCTCTTTATAAAACTACGGACCAGATAGCTTCCGGTGTAAATACTCAAATAATTTTGGATGAGAGTCACTCTGATGATAATGGATATGCTCCAATTACTACTAATACACCATCCAAATTAAGCTAATTCAATATTGTTGGTCCTAGTGGGAGTAACTTACCAATTGATAGATCAATTATCAATTTCAACCTTGACGAACGAGTCATTAACATATTCCCCGTTGTCGATTTGAGATCGAAGGGGAAGCATTTATGGTTACTCCAAAAGACGAAGAAGAGCCACGAAATGTAAATGAGGCTCTTACATGCCCCACAAAAGATAAATGGTTAAAAGCAATGGAAGATGAGATAGAGTCGATGAAATCAAACCAAGTGTGGGAATTAGTTGATCTACCTATGGGCTGTAAAGCAATTGGGAACAAGTAGGTTTTTAAAATCAAATGTAAGACAGATAGTAGTATCAGAAGATATAAAGCTCGCCTAGTATCTAAAGGGTATACACAACAGGAAGGAATCGATTATGAAGAAACTTTTTCACCTATTATGAGGTTTACCTCAACAAGTCTAATTTTGTCAATGGTTGCTAATTTAGATCTTGAATTGCATCGAATGGATGTAAAAACTGCATTTCTTAATGAAGAACTAGAAGAGGAAATCTATATGGAATAGCCTCTAGGTTTCGTGAAAAAAGGTGAAGAGCATATAGTATGTCGACTTATTAGGTCGATTTACGACCTTAAGAAATCTTCTAGATGATGGTATTTACGTTTTCATAATGCGATCGTATCATATGATTTTACTATGGTCCACGAAGTTCATTGTATGTACATTAAAAGTTTCAAAGATAAGTTTGTAATCACATTATTGTATGTAGATGACATACTTATAGATGCAAGTGACATCCAGTATGTAAAAGAGATAAAAGAGTGGTTATCTTCTACTTTTGAGATGAAGGATATGGGTGAAGCATCATACGTTCTTGGAGTTAAGATTTCAAGGAGCGTTTGAAGAGATTGTTGTCTCTATCCCAAGAACCTTACATTAAGAAAGTTCTTGAACGTTTTAATATGCAAGATTGCAAACCCATAAACACTCATATTTCTAGAGGTGAAGCTTTAAGCCGGAGGATGTGCCCTCAGAATCCACAAGAGAAAGAACAAATGAGAAAGATTCCTTATGCCAATGAAATCGGTTGTCTAATGTATGCCATGATATGTACAAGACACGATATCTGTTATGTTGTTGGATTAGTCAGCAGATATCAATCTAACCCGGGACAAAAATATTGGAAAGCAGTTAAAAGAATACTGAGATATCTTATAGGCACAATTGACTATTTCTTATGTTACCAAGGAACTGATCTACAACTCAAAGGCTACACTGATGCTGATTGGGGAGGAGATTTAGATGAGAGAAAATCCACCTCTGGATACACATTCTTGCTTATCAATGGCAATGTATCATGGAGAGCAAGAAACAATCATGCATAGCCCTGTCTACAATACAAGCTGAATTTGTAGCACTTTCAGCAGCTGTGCAGGAAGCTGTTTGGCTTAAACATTTTTTGGTCCACTTGGGTGTGTATAACAATATTATTGAACCAGCGACCATCAATTTTGATAGTCAAGCTACAATAGCCTACACAAAGAATCCTAAGCACCATGGAAAAACGAAACATATTGATATTAAGTATAATTTTGTTAGAGACATGGTTGTAAATACAGAAGTGAGCATGAAGTACATCTCAACGCACCATATGGCAGCAGATCCATTAACGAAACCTATAGCATGTGACGCTTATGAAAGACATGTAAAGTCATTGGGTTTGCGTAGATGCTAGTGTATTTATATTTTTAAGTTTTTCCCAAACATGTTCATGTAAAACTACATGATTAAAGTTAATGTTAGTGATGCCTAATTATTTATTCTTGTTGGTTCGTATACATATAATATTTGTTTATGTTGAGTACATAAATTTTAAGGATAAATAGTATATCAGACAGATAAACTGATTTACCTATTCACACAAGAAATCGCCTATGTTTTCAAGTGACTGATAGAGATGAGACAATTATAAACTTATTATTATCAGAAGCGATAATACTAGAGAGCTTGATGTTTATAATATGAATGTCGTTTAGAATTTATAGTTAATCATGTGTGATTGTATTTAACAGTATGTCTTAATGCCAGATGTGAGTTATGATAAATTAATAAAATAAGGAGTAGATTTATGAACTCAAAGTTAGACATGAGTTGTCTGAACTATCATTTGCACAATATTGAATTTGTAAAAGACATGCGTTCTACAGGAAAGGAGGCAATACTGTGATACATGATTCATGCCACGTATGCATAAAATGACCTATAAGGACGGTACAAGTTTTAATCTCTGCTTGCTATCGTGTGAAGTCCAAAAAATTATTAGTAATTTTCACGTCGTACCCTCATGACTCTTACCAGTTTCTTAAGATTCAGTTTGGTGTTTGCTATCTTAGTGTGTTGCCAAAAGATAATGTTTGATTCGGTCTGGCAGAACATCTCTAGAAAAACATATCAGATTGAGATTAAGAGATTCATAAGATGAGGAAGATCATCAGTATTATCACATTAATTGTGTTCATTGATCGATCCATTACGTTTGTTCTTGGACAAGAACATAATGATGAACTCAAATTAAGACAAAAGAGATTGTGGGATATGAGTGTGATAAATGATCTAGGGTACTGCATGCTATTATCTACTCCAAGTTTCATTAAATCGAGAAGCTTTATATATTCCTAATACATGTATAACAATGAAACTCTCGAAGTATGCACTGGTCACACAGTCAAGTCATTATGTATGAAAGTTACAGAAGATGAATGAGAGTTGACCCACCATATGTGAGTGAGAGATGAAGGAAATTAGATACGGGTCACCCATGTAGGTCAACCCGGATCCATGTCAAACTAATAAGTTAAGATGAGAAAATATATAATTAGTTATATATTTGATATTAATTATATGAGAAGGGACACAACGGTAGGACTCTTCCTATCCATTGTGTCGGTTTTGTTCTATAAAAAGGAGTTCCTTCCATAGAACTCCTCGACAAGTTTATTCTCCCTTCTTTATCATCTGAAAGTTGTTTCTCCTTCTTCTCTCTCAAATAAATTATAAAGTGTTTCTGTGAAGATCTTTGTGAAGACTTTTTTACTAAACACTTAATGAACCTCTATAACAAGGTACGATCATAGATTGTGAACTTTATAGTTTAATTCGTGTGTTAACGTGTGATTGAACTATTTGACTAGTGAAACAAATACATGATCCTGCAAACTATGTGTTTGACTTAATTCTTCAACCTGTGATCTGTTTTGAAACTGATACTAAAAAATAAAAAGTATACTACATGGAGTATTGTATTTCGCCAAGTCTGTATAGTTCTCATCTATTCTTAATTTATTCGTGAGAACTGCACTGCAGTGCTACATAGTCCGTCACTTGTTGCACTCCCTGTGTTTTGACTTTCTTGGGTAACAGAGTTGACTTCAAGGTCTGCTGAGGTATTTGTTGTTTCTTGAATTAGGGAAATCTTCTTCTGGAATTTGCTCTGCTTGCTATCCATGTTCTTTAAGACTCCTCCACTGAACGTAAACTTGACCTCCATTACGGCTATTAGTGGGATTTTGTTGCTATTTCCCACCTTTGAATCATATGAGAAGTTACACCTTCCATAATTAATTATTAATATTTGGCCATCCACATCCATTAATCCGTGCCTGAAACATGGTTTCTTCTCAAATGCCTTATCAGACAAAACTAACCTGCAAAAATCCTTTTAGCGTCAATTGCTTTTGGAGCAGGCTGAGTTGGACTTCTCTGATATATTTGGTCCTCTAATCCTCTTCCTAGTCTTTCCTCAAATGAAACTAGTAATGGAATATCTGGAAGTGGTAATCTTCGAGATGATATGAGCGAGTTTGTGTACGATGATCCAGATATCGTATACAATATGTCCCATTCTTTAGCGACTCCATCTATTAGTCAATCACTGAAACCTGACAGGCGCATCAATCGTGAAATTGAGGACTCTGTGGAACTTGTAGAGAGCGTTATCAGAGAGACAATCAGGACTTGAGTGTAAATGATTCATGACGTCCAATGACTTGATGATGATTCAGCAAAAGCTGGTACTGTCTGCCTGGAAGATTTTGAAATCATTAAAGTAGTTGGGCAGGGTGCACTTGGGAAAGTGTATCAAGTATTTAAGAAGGTAACGTGAGAAAATTATGCAATGAAGGTCATGAGGAAGGATAAGATTATGGAGAAGAACCATGCTACCATGCTGAATATATGATAGCTGAGAGAGATATTTTGACAAAAGTAGATCACCCATTTGTTGTCCAGCTCAGATACTCATTCCAGCTAATATCTTAGTGTACTTTCTCATGTAATAGTTGTTCAATCACTGACCAACCATATAGAGATATTTGTATTGAACTTTTACTTGCAAAAGGGTAATTTTCAGCGTTCTTTAGTGATGGTATGAACTGAATTTCAATCATATTTTGTAGCTCTTTGTGGGAAAATTTTATTTTATGTCCCATACAACTGACACTAGTTGTATGTGGCTCTTTTTTGTCGGTTCATAAATTTGTGAGACAAAAATGAGCCTCGTACAATTAGTGTTAATTGTATGAGACACAAAATACAACTTCTCCTCTTTTTGATAATGAGATGCTAAATTTTTCATTGGTTTGACCTGTGGACAAACTATAACTTTATCTTGTGTTTGACTTCATAAATGGTGGACACCTCTTCCTTCAGCTTTATCATTAAGGCCTTTTCAGGTAGATTTGCTGTGGGCCTGAGACCCTGTCCCACCCATTTTCTATACTTTGTGGATCATGCGGAAATATTTGTTGAAGTCCTTTTCTATTTCTCGGAGAGGATCTAGCACGAATATATGTTAGTAATTTGTAATTGTAAACTAATTCTGAAAAAAACAGAATTCTGGAAAAAACAGATTAACATATAAACAGAAAATGTAAAGAAACAAGAGTTAATCCGAGCCAACTGAATTTACAGTGTTTCCTTAAGAAATTTAATCTCATCCTAGTACCCAAGGTTATGGATTATTTTTTCTTATGATAGAACGAATTACACACTGGTGTAGTGGTACTTCAAACCTCAGTGTTTCAGCTAACACAAAGTTCGATCACACTTACCGTTGCTTTCTTTGAAGTTAAAACAATGCAGAAGGAGGAGGAGAAACTCAGAAAATCGTACAGAAAATCTGAGAGAATGGACTTGTAGTGGTACTTCAAACCTCAGTGTTTCAGCTAATTTTGGGCTGAAATCTGAAGAGGTGCAACTCTTCAGAATGGTTGTTTGTGCAAACGGCCATAGCATAAATGTCATAACATAAATGGCTATTTACTCAATAATAAAGAGGGAAAATTGAAGAGGGTAGTTAATTTTCTGTTACAAAAATAAAAAACGGAAAGTTGGATTGAATTTTAAATATTAATATTCTTGAATTTAATATTAATATTTTGTTATTAAGACTGATATTTACTAATATTTCTGTTAATATTTACTATTAATAAATAAATTTAGTCCAAAAAATTAATCAATCAATTGACTGAAGCCGAAGCCGATCAAGCGACGACGACGGCGCGAGGCTTGCATTCTTCTCAACTCTTTAAGAGCTAGAAGAAAAGCAATTGCTTATATACCTATTAAAAACTTTTCCTCTTCCAATATGGGACAATGTCCCTTTGCCACGGGAAAAACTTAAATTTTCACTTAAAATTTTATTTTCCTCCATTTTCCATTCAACTTATTTTAAGCCTCATTAATGCTTAAAACCCCAACAATCCCCCATATGAGTGGGCAATGGCTATTATTAAAATGGCTATTTAATAATTCTGTTAATAATTACTATTAACAAATAAATTTGATCCAAAAAATTAATCAACCGATCATTTGACCAAATCTAAATCTAAATCTGAATCTGAATCCGAAGCCAAAGCCGAGCCGGGCGAGTGACGACGACGACGACGACGACGATGACGACGCAAGGCTTGCCTTCTTCTCAACTCTTTAACAGCTAGAAGAAGAGCAATTGCTTATAAACCCATTAAAAACCTCTTCCTCTTCCGATATGGGACAACATTCATTTGCCAAGGGAAGGGGGAACTTAAAATTTCACTCCCTCATTTCCCATTCACCTTATTTTAAGCCTCATTAATGCTTAAAACCCTAATAATCCCCCATATGAATGGGCAATGGCTATATCACGGAAATATACATGGAAAAACTGTGTGATTCCCAAGCAAGGATTAATTGCATATGGATAAGTAGGTTTCCCTTTGAACTTTCATTAGTGAACTTATGTCGGATATACTTGGTCAAGCGGTAGATTTGATATCTTTGAATCGTCGAACTTGGGTGTATACCTAGACAACCATAAGTCACACAACCAACCCTTAACTGACTTTAGTTCTCATTGTTGTGTTCGTTTTAGTCATGAACACCGCCTAGTTTCATAAGTGCGTACAGAACTGGCCTTCCAAAGTTCTCCTTGAAGTGGCTAACACTTCACACTTACATAGGTGATTCCTAAATACGTTACCCGTAGATACACTATTTGATAAAACCCGTATCAAATTTAGAAATCATTAAAAAGCCTTAATGCTTTATCCTTGGTACTGAACATTGTCTCATCACGAGAATAGACCAAAATTTTAGTTGACAATGTTGAACCATCATTAATGGCTTTGTTTGATCTCCTTGAACCTAGATCTTGGGATCTCCAGTCTTCTAGGTAGAGTTACCGCCACAATGACTTGTTATCGGCCATACTCCAATTCCCCTTGATGATTTCTCAACTGCCTCTCTAATTAGGCCTTTTGTAAGTTGATCCGACACATTATCACTTGACTTTACATAGTCAATCGTGATAATTCCTCTAGAGAGTAATTGTCTAACAGTTTTATGTCTTCGTCGTATATGACGATATTTACCGTTATACATAACGCTCCCAGCCCTGCCAATTGCTACTTGACTATCATAATGTATGCATATTGGTGCTAACAGTTTGGGCCAAAATGGAATGTCTTCCAAGAAAATTCAAGAGCCATTCAGCTTCTTCGTCGGCTTTATCTAAGGCTATGAATTCAGCCTCCATTGTAGAGCGGGTAGTACAAGTTTGTTTGGATGACTTCCAAGATACCGCTCCTCCATCAATAGTGAATACATATCCACTTGTGGACTTAGAATCACTTGAACCGGTGATCCAATTTACATCAAAGTATCCCTCAATCACTGTAGGATATTTTACTGTAGTGCAAAAGCAAATCCCTGGGTATGTTCTAAATATCCCAAAACTCGTTCCATTTTCATCCAATGAGTTTGAATTGGATTGCTCGTGTATCGACTCAATTTACTTATAGCACAAGCTATAGCTGGTCGTGTACAATTTATGATGTACATTAAGCATCCTAACACACGAGCATAATTCAATTGTGATATGCTTTGGCCTTTGTTCTTTGCTAATGCAAAAATTACATCAATTGGAGTCTTTGCTACTTTAAACCCTAAGTGCTTGAATTTTTCAAGTGCTATATTAATATAATGAGATTGTGACAATTCCAGACCTTGAGAAGTCTTATAGATCTGTAACGACCCGACCGGTCGTTTTGAGATCTAGCGTGTCGTTCAGCAGTTGGAAGTCATGAATAGCTTCATTTCAGGTATATTGACTTGTGCGTATGATCAGAGTTGAATTTCGGGAATTTCAGAGTAAAATTGGAAAGAAAATTTTCATTGCGGTAGCCTTAAGTTGAAGAAAATGGCTAAGATTGGAATTTTGAGTAAACGACCTCGGAATCTAGATCTGAAAGTTCCAGTAGGTTCGTATGATGATTTCGGACTTGGGTATATGTCCGGATTTAGTTTTGGATAACCTGTAAACATTTCGGCGTATATTGTGGAAGTTAGTATTTTTGAAGAATTTTATAAATTTGGGTTGGAAGGAATTTCAGTGTTATAGATGTCCGTTTGGGATTCCGAGTCTGGAAATAGCTCCGTATGGTGATTCTGGAGTTAGGAGCATGATCAGAAGTGAATTCGGATGTCCGGATGTCATTTTGAAGTCATTTGGCTAAATATAGAAATTTGAAGGTTTTTGAGAAAATTCGATCGGAAGTGGAAATTTTGATATCGGGGTCGGAATAAGATTCTGAAAGTTGGGGAAAGTTCGTAATGTTGAATGTGACTTGTGTGCAAAATTTAAAGTCATTCCGGAATGATTTTGGTAAGGTTTGAGACACTTAGTCTCTTTTAATGAAGCTTAAGTTGGAAAAGTCAACTGGATATTGACTTATGTGTTAGTGGGCTCGAAATGCGAATTTTATGGTTCGGATAGTTTCGTTAGGTGATTTGGGACTTAGGATCGTGTCCGGAATATTTTTATGATGATCGGTGTAGAATTAAGCTTGAATTGACAAAGTTAGTATTTTGGCGAATTCCGGTTGATAGGTGAGATTTTGATCCGAGGGTCGAAATGGAATTTCTAGAGTTGTTGTAGTTTCGTTATGTCATTTTGGATTTGTCTGCAAAATTTGAGGTCATTCGGACTAGTTTTGACGTGTTTCAGCATCGGATGTGAAAGTTAGAAGTTTCAAAGTTCATAGGCTTGGATCCGAGGTGAATTTAGTATTTCTGCATNGATCTAAAGGTTTATTTTTAGTTCTAGAGATCCAAATTTGATTTCGAGACTTCCAAAATTTTGATAATGAATTATAGGACTGATCTAGAAATTTTGGTTTAATTTCATCAAGTCGCGATTAGTTTTTTTACGCGAAATGTGAGTTAATTGTTTAACGAGTGAAATGAGTATCTCACTAGGCAAATGAGCTCCGAATTGAGTTTCGATTGAAGGGTTGTGTTTGTATTATTATTTGTGACTCATAGGAACAAGAATCGTCTAATTCCGAGTTCATATGATGGAGTTAGAGCCATTTTAGTAAAAAATGGTTGTGCTGCAATTTAAATTGGCTGCTGGTGTATTTTTTTTAGCAGCAGTGAACAGTAACCGTGCGGGTGAACAGTGACCACACGCGTGAACAGTACCGCACGGGTAAACAGTTATTCCAAAAAATCTGGGCAGTGAGTTTATATCCGATTTTGGGTCATTTTTCCACCATTTTCAGTCATTTTGAGAGCTTTTGGACGGGGATTGAAGGGAGTTTCAACTGAGATCGATTGGAGGTAAGTTTTATCAGTTAAATACATGATTTTATTGAAGAATTATCCTTGAAATCCATGAAAACATAGCGAAATTATAAGAAATTAGGGCTTGAGATTGAAATTCTAAAATGGT
>MU724400.1:0-23599 GCA_026770625.1 Nicotiana glauca | reverse complement strand
GGGGTCATTTACTATTGGGGATTGTGACTTGGTCCATCCCGGTTGATATTTTATCGCGTATTTGATAAAGACTTGTTGTTTTTCACCATAATTTGGGCTTATTGCCATATTTGAGCTTCGTGCCAATTACTTGAAATCCTTTTGTGAATTTCCATCACTATTTTTCCTCACTAATTAAAATATTATCTGAACTCAGTCCAATTGAATTATACTATTTCATGAACTCAGCTACATTTATACTCAACTTGATATTTAAATGATGTTTATAATGTTGTTTGAGCTGAGCACCATTGTTTTACTGATGCCCAAGGGGCTTATGATTATTTGCTGGACTGATTGAGGCCGAGGGCCATATATGAGGATATGTTGAGTGATGTAAGGAGGCTTTCAGTCCTCGAGTGTGATCTGTGAAGGCTTTAAGGCCTTATGATATTGCGCTTGGGCTGTAGGAGCCCCTCCGGAGTCTGTACACACCCCCAGTGAGCGTAGGGTACCCATGTGAGTTGGGAGTGGGCCCGAGAGTCCGATGTTGTGTTTTCTGAGTTGGGAGTGAGCCCGAGAGGCTGATGTTGTGTGTTTTGTGAGTTGGGAGTGAGCCCGAGAGGCTGATGTTGTGTGTTGGTGAGTTGGGAGTGAGCCCGTGGGGCTGATACTGTACTGAGAGTTTGATATTGAGCCCGAGAGGCAAGTTTCTGATTATTCCTTACTTGTGGAAATTGTTTGTCTTCATTGTTTTAAAAGAGAATTATCTGTTACTTCACGGTTTTATTGTGTAACTGATTATACTGCTTAAGATAGCGTTATATTGTGCCTTTATGAGATTTCATGCTTTCAGTCATTATTTATTTTTATTACTCACTGAATTGGAGTACTCACTTTAATCCCTGCACCTCGTGTGCAGATGCAGGTAATTGTTCATCCGGTAGCGGGTTTTGAGCTGATTGGAGATTTTGCCATCGTAGCTGAGCAAGGTAACCGCCAGCGTTCGCGACACCATATCTTTTCCTTTGATTATAAATTCCAATATGTATATTACTGGTCTTATAGCAGTGTTTAGATTCCTTAGATGCTCATGACTTGTGACACCCCGATTTCAGGCTGAGTTGGGCTGGTTCCCCATTTTATTATTTTTCTTCCGCATTTATGATAATGTTATCTATGGTTTTGACTCATTCGTGTTAAGTAATTGTTAAAAGAGGTATTGTTAATCTGTTGGCTGGCCTTGTCTCCACGAGAGGCGCCATCACGACCGGATTTGAGATTTTGGGTCGTGACAGGATCTTAATACCTAGAATTGAATCCGCAACTCCCAAGTCTTTCATATCAAACTTGCTAGTTAGCGTCCGGTTAGTAGCATTTATGTTAGAATGTCATTACTCATTATCAGCATATCATCCACATATAAGCAAGTAATGACTATGTGATTTGGAACATTTTTAATGTACACACATTTATCACATTCATTTATCTTAAAATCATTTGACAACATTCAGGTCTTGCTTATATTCCGGTCAGCCAGAGACCGCTTTCTTTGGACATTCAGGCCTTGGCCAATCGATTTGTGAGGTTGGACATTTCTGAGCCTAGTAGAGTGTTAGCTTGCACGGTCACTTGTTCTTCATTATTGGAGCGTATCCATGACCGACAGTTTGATGATCCCCATTTATGTGTCCTGAGAGACACGGTGCAGCGTGGAGGTGCCACGAAGGTGACCTTAGATGATGATGGTGTTTTGAGATTGCAGGGGCAAGTTTGTGTGCCCAATGTCGATGGGATTCGAGAGTTGATCTTAGCGGAGGCCCATAGTTCTCGTTATTCTATTCACCCGGGCGCCGCGAAGATGTATCAGGACTTGCGGCAGCATTATTGGTGGCGTAGGATGAAGAAAGATATTGTTGCATATGTGGCTCGATGTTTGAACTGTCAGCAGGTTAAGTATGAGCATCAGAGGCTTGGTGGTTTGTTTCAGAGGATTGAGCTTCCTGAGTGGAAGTGGGAGAGTATTACCATGGATTTCGTTACCGGACTTCCGTTGACTCGGAAGAAGTCCGATGCGATATGGGTTATTATTGACAGGCTGACCAAGTCAGCACATTTCATTCCTGTGGCAGTCTCCTATTCATCCGAGAGGTTTGCTGAGATTTATATCTGGGAGATTGTTCGCCTTCATGGTGTGCCGGTATCTATCATTTCGGATTGGGGTACGCAGTTTACCTCGTGTTTCTGGGGTGCAGTTCAGCGAGAGTTGGGCACACGGGTTGAGTTGAGCACAACGTTCCATCCTCGGACGGACGGTCAGTCCGAGCGGACTATTCAGATATTGGAGGACATGCTCCAGGCTTGTGTTATCGACTTTGGAGGTTCGTGGGACTAGTTTTTGCCTTTAGCAGAGTTCACCTACAACAACAACTACCAACCCAGCATTCAGATGGCTCTATATAAGGTGTTGTATGGTAGGCGATGTCGGTCTCCAGTTGGGTGGTTTGGGTCGAGAGAGGCTCGGTTATTCAGTATGCCTTGGATAAGGTCAAGATCATTCAGGACAGGCTTCGTTCGGCTCAGCCGCGACAAAAGAGTTATGCAGACCGTAAGGTTCGGGATGTAGCTTTTATGGTTGGTAAGCGGGTCTTGCTCCGAGTGTCGCCTATGAAGGGCACGATGAGATTTGGGAAGAAGGGCAAGCTTAGCCCTAGGTTCATTGGCCCATTTGAGATTCTCGATCGTGTGGGAGAGGTGGCTTATAGACTTGCCTTGCCGCCTAGCTTGTCAG
The DNA here is from genome assembly GCA_026770625.1 of Nicotiana glauca. Lineage (NCBI taxonomy): Eukaryota > Viridiplantae > Streptophyta > Magnoliopsida > Solanales > Solanaceae > Nicotiana > Nicotiana glauca. The sequence continues at coordinate 20,829 of MU724400.1, read as the reverse complement.
CCGTGCATCCGGTGTTTCACGTATCCATGCTTCGGAGGTACCACGGCGATCCAGCCCACGTGTTAGATTTTAGCACTGTCCAGTTGGACAAAGATCTGTCTCATGAGGAAGAGCCGGTAGCTATTCTAGATCGGCAGGTTCGACATTTGAGGTCGAAGGGTTTTCCTTCAGTGCGTGTTCAGTGGAGAGGTCAGCCTCCTGAGGCATCGACCTAGGAGTCTGAGTCTGATATGCGGAGCCGTTATCCCCATCTATTTCCTGACTCAGGTACTTTTTTCTTTTGTCCGTTCGAGGATGAACGGTTTTTTAGAGGTGGAGAATGTGACGATCCAAAGGGTCATCACCTATTTTCTCTCTTTTTCGCGCTTTTGAGGCTTTGAAAACCTCACTTTAGCTGTCTCGATTTGCGTGCGCAGTCCGGGCACGTAGCCGAAAAACTTAAATATGAATTTTGTGAAAAATTTGATTAATTTTGATATTAATATGATTAAAGTTGACTTTGGTCAACATTTTGGGTAAATGGGCCCGGACCCGAACCCGTGATTCGACGGTCCCGGAGGGTCCGTACAAAAATATGAGACACAGGCGTCTGCCCAGAATCGAAATTCGAGGTCCCGAGCCCGAGAGATGAATTTTTGAAAGAAATTGTTTTTCTAAAATGAATATGAAAATTTGAAATGAAAATGGATTAGAAAGTATTAGTAGTGGGCCCGTATTTTGGTTGCGGCGCTCGGTACAGGTCTTATATATGGTTTAAGATGTTTCTGTGTAATTTGGTCGAAATCGGACGTCGTTTGACGTGTTTCAGACCTAAATATCAAAAGTTGGAAATTTAAGAAGTTTGAAGAAAAAAATGATGATTTTGAGGTTTGATTCCTGGTTCTTGATGATATGTTGGCGATTTTATCGAACGGTTAAGTTCGTATGAGGTTTTTGAGTTAGTGTGTGTGTTTGGTTAGGATCCCCGAGGGCTCGGGAGTGATTCGGAGATGGTTCGGGGTGTTTTGAACTTAGGAAAAAGGATCAGATTTTTCTGCAATTTTTGCACAGGCTTTTGTTCTTCGCGATCGCGGCCTTCGGCTCGCGTTCGCACTGCCTGTGGTGCTCCCCTCCTTCGCATTCGTGGTACGCTTTCCGCGTTCGCGTAGTTCCAATAACCCCTTCAATGCGTTCGCGTATTACCCCCCTCGCGTTCGCATAGGCAAATCCCTGGACCCCCTACCCCAGCTTCCTTCTTCGCATTCGCATCATACCCATCGCGAACGCGATGCTTCCCAACCTCCCTTCTTCGCGAACGCATAGAGTAAATCCGCCCAGTGATTTTTTTTAAACATTTAAAACAGTAGATACGGGTTTCACTAAATTTTCACACGAGCTCTCTTCTTCCCCAAGCTCTAGAAGTCCATTGAAGCCCCCATTCTTCAAGACCATTTGGGTAAGTAATTTCCCACTCATTTCCTTCATCTTCCTTCATTAATTAATGAGTTTCTAAACCTAAATCATGTAATCTAGGGTTGAAATTGGGGAAAAATGGTAGATTTATGACTTTTTGATTTTCTTTGATTTAGACCTCATTTTGGGGTCGAATTTGAAAATAAATTATATATCCGGGCTCGTGGGGAAATGGGTAACATGGAATTGGTTTGAATCTCGTGTTTTGGCCAAGCGGGCCCGGGGTCAAATTTGGAATTTTTGGAAGAAAGGTTCGGAATCTATATTTAGGCATTGAGTTTGATTTGTTTAGCTGTTATTGATATTATAAAGTCGTTATTTCATAGATTTAACTGAGTTGGAGCCAAATTCGAGGGGTAAAGCTATACTAGAGGCTTGAGTTGAGTTGGAACTTTCGAGGTAAGTGTTTGATCTAACTTTGGCTTGAGGGAATAAGATTAGAGTATTATATGCTAATTGCTAAATGTTGAGTACGGTGTATAGGCATGACAACGAGTATCTATACACCGGTGTCTAATATGACCGTGAGTCCTTATTTGTGCTTATTTAGGATTCAGTAGTGACACTTCCTTGTTTAATTGATGGTTTCTATATAATGTGAACATTATGAAGAGGAAATATGATTTGTAAACTCCTTGGAGCGTTGGCTCGAATTATGACATGATTAGGAAGTAAGAAATGAACAAAGAGAAAGAGATGTAATTATTCTCTTGCTGGGACATGTAAGTTATTGTTGTTGCTCCCTTGCCGGGAATTAACTGTTTATTTGTATTATCTCTTGCCGGGATAGTTGAATTGATACTTGTTCCCTTGTCGTGAAACTATTATATATTATGAAATGGGATCGTGTGGCACGCCGACCACTTATATATTATGAAATGGGATCGTGTGGCACACCGACCACTTATATATTATGAAATGGGATCGTGTGGCACGCCGACCACTTATATGATATGAAATGGGATCGTGTGGCACGCCGACCACATATTCTGTGTTAGAAGGGACCAGTTGTAGTTTTTCCTTATTTATTCCTACCGTTCTATTTTATCTGTTATCCCCAAAAGCATGTTCCCCTCCCAGTCTTAATTATTACTTTCCGCTGTTATTTTGTAGTACTTGTATATATATATCTGCACAGGTTAATTGGTAGTCCTGTCTAGCCTCGTTACTACTTCGTCGGGGTTAGGCCAGGCACTTACCAGCACATAGGGTCGGTTGTGCTGATGCTACACTCTGTGCATCCTTTTGCACAGATCACAGTACCAGAGCAGGAGCTTTTGGACAAGAGTAGGAGCATTGGGAGCTGACTTCAGTCCAGAGATTCCCGAGGTAGCCTTGCTGACGTCCGCATGACCCGAAGTCTCTCTTATCTTTTTTTTTTCGTTTGATTTCCTTTGTATCGGATCAGACAGTATTGTATTTTTATTCAGACTTTGTATTTAGCATTCTGTAAAAGTTTTTGAGTTAGTGACTCCAGTCTTGGGTAGAGGATTTGGTAAACTTCCGCACTTGATTTCAATTATTTATGTTTTGAGACTTTCGTTTTTATAGTAATTGTCTCATTTTTCTTTATATTGTTGATGTTGTTAAGAGAAGTATTAAATTAATTGGCTTGCCTAGCTCCTATTAGTAGGTGCCATCATGACTCCCGATGGTGGAAAATTCGGATCGTGACGAAAAATTGAAGAGGGTAGTTAATTTTCTGTTAGAAAAACAGAAAACGGAAATTGGAAATGATTGGATTTTAATATTAATATTTTTGAATTTAATACTAATATTTTGTTATTAAAACGAATATTTTATTAATATTTATGTTAATATTTACTATTAACAAATGGTCCAAAAAATTAATCAATCAATTGACTGAAGCCGAAGTCGAGCGAACGATGACGATGGCGCAAGGCTTGCTTTCTTCTCAACTCTTTAAGAGCTAGAAGAAGAACAATGGCTGATATACCCATTAAAAACTCCTCCTCTTTTAATATGGGACAATGTCCCTTTTGCCACGGAATTTCGCTTAAAATTCCATTTCCTTCCATTTGCCATTCACTCTATTTTAAGCCTCTTTAATGCTTAAAATCCCAACAATATATGCAGCAAAAATTACACCAGTTGTGCCTCACCTCCATGAAAAGTGCTCTTGCAAGCTTATTTGTAGAGCAGCCTTTCAGAAAACTTCTTTTTAAAGTGATGGTGGAAAAATTTCTGGTATACAGAAGTAGAGAACCTACACAAAGTCTGACAACATAACCCTTATTTTGTGAATTTGAAAAATGGCCGGAGTCTACTTCAAAAATTTGTAAAAACTTTTTGCGACCATATTTAGCGGCGACCTTAATTATTGCCACAAAAGTTAAACTATTTGTGGCGACATTTTTTATCGCTGCAATAGTTATACTATTAGCGACGACTCTGTTTATGTCGCCACTAATATATGCTGAATTTTTCATTCCTCTGAAGGTATTCTACGAGCGACAAAGTCGCCACTAAATTTTGGCTTGTAAAAATAAAAAAATTAAACAAGCCCTAATGAAAAAAAGGAAACACAACCATATGTTTCTTTGTTCCGTTTCTCTCTCGAAAGTTCCATATTTTCTCTCATCTCAAATCTGTCAGATTCTGCTCCCAAAATGTGAATCATATGTTAGTGACCCAAAATCATCACTAGTTTTACTCCTTCAGGTATTTGCGCAAACCCCAAATCCTTTTCGGTGATATATATCGTTAGCCTTGAAAATATTATTCTGCCTCCAAGTGAAGTGACCCGTTTGAAATTCTACAGGAATAGAAAGAAATCATACAGGAACAGTCATGTAAAGCCCTTATCTGTGAGGAATCGGCGGATTACCTATTTTGTGATTCTTGATCTTGACAGTCGTTTCTCAGCTCTCTTTCTCTAGGTACGGTGAAAGTCTCTTTTAGGGATTTGAGACCTTTTTGCGCTATTATTGTGATTGCATGTTTGGTATACTATTCTTTTTATTGAAATTAATGAGCGGGAAATGTTGAACTCACAAAAGTATCTGATTCAGTATTGAGAAGTACACAATTGGAAAAGGGATATCAAAGGCTAGGGTTTAGACAATTTATTTTGTATTAATTATTAAAAATAATTAAACGCGAATATGCTCTCCTGTACAGGAGTGTTACAAAAATATGGTGTAAGAAGAAGTGCCTACGTCCATTTTGATTACTGAAATTATGATAAAGGTGAAGCAGAAGTACAGTTTCCAAGCTTCTAAATGATTTATACCTGCTTAGATATAAAGACTTTGTGACGAGGATATTGCAGATTAAAAGTTACTCAAATGCTAAGCTTAATAAGGTATATGTGTTTGGCTTAAAAACTAAATTCATCGGTCATAAATTTGAGAAAGAATGTTAGTGGGCTTTTCCACTCTGCAACAAAATATTGAATTAACAAAGGAAAAGGGCTCTGTAGAATGGCTTACTCACTTTGCGTAATGTTTTTGAATGTTTCCTGTAAAGAAAAGTTACACGAAAAACCCTCGGGGGTTGGCCGGGTGGTAATAGACTTAGCCTTGGGGTTTGCTCCCTTTCAAGGTCTCAAGTTCGAAACCCATTGGGTGCAAATAATTTCTGAGGGCCATCGAACTGGGTAAAACTTGAATTAACCGTGGTGCACTTGCGGGAAACTCCTTGCCGAGGGCCTGTGCATCCCCGCGATTAGTCGGGGCTCTTAGAGACTCGGACACCCAGTGCAAATAAAAAAAAAAAAAAATTTACACAAAAAATATGAGTACTTAACTAGTTTCAAAAGGAAAAGATATTCAGCTTACATGCGAAACTTTGTGGAACGGAGTTTTGCAAGTACACAAATGAAATAACTCGATGCCTCCAAGATGGTTCTAAATTTGTACACCAAATGAGTGAAAACAAATAACACTATCATCAAGTGTATTCTCTGGGATTACTATTAGCCAAACACACAACTTTTCTTTTTCAAAGTTTTCAACTATTGATGGATAGATTCAGCAACTATTTCCACTTCTTAACTACAAAGAGCTAAACTTAGCCCAATCTTGAAACTAGATTAAAAACTTCTTACTTGGAAGTACCTATTCGTTTTTTTAATAAAGGATAGGAAGTACCTTATCTTTTGATAGGCGTGGATTGTAATGCATCTCCTCTCCCACTGTGCTGACCTGAAAATGAAACATACACACGTAAAAAACCACCTGATATGCAAATAAAAAACAGTGATAAAGTAACAGATGTATCCTTACAGTGAACCCTTTGTAGTCATGAGCAGGATATACCAATGTTTCTTTGGGCAATGGGAAAATCTGCTCTCAAAAATCGATGATGAATCAGAAAGACAAAAAAGATCGCAACAGAGGTTAGCATACTTTATACTTCTTAAAGTTGAAGTTCTACATCTATGGATAATCATGGTTTTATTCCTGGTTACTTGTGAAAAAAAAATTATGTGCTTCCTCTCTATCCTTTACTTCATTCCTTTTTCTTTAGCAATAGCTACTCATGTATTTCTCATGCAAAATATTCTTTGAGACTGCTGGATTTCTGGTTTTCTGTTAAGAACTAAAAGGAACGAGAAACGCTTAGAAAGTAATTAGTCTTGTTTCCATAAAGAAAGGAATCAGTCCATCATAACAAATTGACCTCTCAATTTGGTGTTCTGTCAAGAAGTGGCTCTTTGAAGCTGTCTAATCTTGTTCTTACATACCTATAGTGGTCGTTTGGTATGAGGTATTAGGTGGGATAAAAGTTGGGATTAAATTTGTACCTTGTTTGGTGGGAGGTATAAATTTATCCCAAGATAAATTTGTACCTCTAACCAAACAAGGTATAAACATAATCCAAAATCTTATCCCATCTTATCCCACTTTATACTATCAATTGTGGGATTATATTATTCCATCTTTTATGTGGTATAATTACCGGAATTCTAATCCCGGGATTATAATCCCGGTACTATTTTTTCCACGTACCAAACGACCCCATAGTTATTCACAACCAGTCTAACTTCAGTGATTCGTTGATCTTCTGATGTTTCTCGACATCCAGAGAATTATTAGCAAGGCCATCTAGAATTATTCCTTCAAAAGATTTTCCTAAAGGTCTTTAAATTTCTTATTAGCTGATTTTCCATTTCAACACTTGGGGGAGAATCTGGATGATATGGTATGATTTTACTCTTATTTTTCATTGATTTAATATTTACTGTATGACGGTCACACTTTTTGAGGATTCCATTTGCTTTAGCTTCATCCTTTGTTTTTGCCGTTGCTAGTTGTTCAATTTACTAATCACTTTTTAGCCCAAAATACTGTCTAACAGAAAATGATATTACTGAACATAAAAAGTAAATTTTCTCCTATTCTGTTTCTAATAAGCTTATTTTATTGGCATTTGATTATTTTTATTAACCTTATTGTTGACAACTTGTTCGTGAAGAAGCTTTAAAGGGGTCATTATGAGAGGAAATTGGCAGAAAAGGCATTTAATTTTTGTGATTGATATATGTAGTGATAGCTATTCAATTTGGTATATATTAGATATGTGGAATTTAGATGGGCATATACATAAATTTAACGATCCTTAGATTTTCAATGGGCATATATCAAACTAGAATGGAGTTCTTTTTCCCACTGAAAACTTTTGGTAAAGTAATTATGCATTGTGCTTGCAAAAATTAAGTGACTGCAGAGATGTTTTCGAGGCACGGGATTCTGAGTTCATGGCATGAGCTTGTGCAGAGTCTTAACTCTTAAGACTTCAAGGGAAAATGATGCTAGCCAAGGCAAAATGTGAAGAAATCTATTTTTTGCTTTATTTTTTGGTTTCATAAGTACAGTTAGTTATGTTATGAATTATAAATAGAAGTTTTCTATATTATTTTGTTTGAGATTATGTCTTTAATGTTGTCTCTTCTAATATTAATGGGTTGCTCGGCTAATATATTTGTGCAATATTGTGAGCAATATTGTTGCTGCTGTTTTCTTTTTTTAAAATGAAAAATACAATTTGTGGTGGCTATGGTCGCCACTAAACATAGGAAATTGTGGCGAAGAGAGTTGCCACTGAAGTTGTAAGTTTTAGCGGCAACTAATGTCGCCACTAATTTTCTTTATCAGTAGCGACCTACGAACTTTTTAGCAAAATTTTGCTTACTTCTTGGGGCGAGTTAAGTCGCCATAAATGTGTATTTATTGTGGCGACCTCGTGTAGTCATCACAAATAACATTCAGTTACGGGGTTGCTTGCAGCAACCTTAATGTCGCAGCTGAATATTTTTAGTGGCGACTTTCAGGTCTTTAGTGGCAACTTTGGTCGCTGCTATAGGGCATATTTCTTGTAGTAATTCTAGGTCTTCTTCCTGGAACGTTAGTCCTACATCCTTCATAGAACCTTAGCTAATATACGTTTTTCTATGTCTGCAGCCTCCTTTCATCGGAAATAGGGAAAAGGTTCAGCAGAAGATAATCAGAGACAAACACAAGCTGCCAGCATTTCTATCCAGTAAAGCTCATTCTCTCCTTAAAGGAATAAGTTCAACACATCCTCATATTATTTCTTTCTTGAAAGAGTGTAAAAGAAATGAAAACAATTTTGTGGAAATTTTTTGTGTATTTATTCTGTACAGAGACAATCTATATATAGAACTATTCTATTGAAGAATAAAAGAATCAAAATAACCACTTATACATGTGTCTAAATCCTATTTGCTAGCTAATAACAAAATCTAACTCAAGAATATTCTTTTACTATGTACATATCCCATGCGACAGATATTAAAGTTCGGGATCCAGTGTTGTGTAGTTGTAGAATAAGGTGTGATGTTCTTCATCTGAATGGTTATTATTTAATCTATCATACTTTTGCACAACCGTTGAGATGAGGGCACGTGGAGAGACCAAATAAGGGAAGTTCAAATGTGTTGTTGACCTAGAAGTATCCGAAATGTTCTCATTTGTCTGAAAACCTAGAAGTTTCCTTCCTTCTTCTTCTTCTTGAGAGAGACCAGCTATCATTAATGATTTCTTCTCAACATCCCCCCTCAAGGTGGAGGGTAAAGAAATTACCCCCAGCTTGCCAATAGCAGATCTACGTGAAGGAAATCAGAGAGATTTGGTGAATAGATCGGCGAGTTGAGACGAGGATGGAACATAAGAAAGGGAAATCAGTCCAGAAAGGAACTGTTGCCGAACAAAGTGGCAATCGAGTTCCACATGCTTAGTTCTTTTGTGGAAGACGGGATTTCGAGCAATGCTTATGGCTTCTTTGCTTTCTGAGAAGATCAACACCGGCAAAGACGGTGATACAAAGATATCGGAGAGAAGATGTGTGAGCCAAGTGAGCTCAGCAACAACCCTACGCATGGAGCGATACTCCGCTTCAGCTGATGATAAAGAGACAGAGCTTGTTTCTTTGATTTCCAAGAAATTGGAGATCCCTCAAGAGTGATGTAGAAGCCGCTTACAGATCTTCGACTGTCTGGACAAGAAGCCCAGTTGGCGTCACAAAGTTGTAACAAGGAAAGTGAGGGATCGAAGTTCTAAAGAATCCCTTGTCCTGGGTCTGATTTCAAGTATCATAATACTCGAAGAGCAGCTGTGAAGTGAGAAGAACTGGGTTGCTGCATATACCGACTTAATTTCAACACTACGAAGGATAAATCGTGCCTTGTGTGGGTTATGTAGTTCAACTTCCCCACAAGTTGATAAATGGTGGGATCACTGAGCAAAGGCCCTTCTTCGGCATGCAATTTGACAGAAGATTCTAGAGGCGAAGAAACACAAAAGAGATCAGAGACACCAAATTCCTTCAATAAATCCAAGGTGAATTTTCTTTGAAACATATTAATGCCTTGTTTTTCTCTATGTATTTCCATGCTAGAAAGTAATGTAAGTTTCCCAAGTCTTTGACTTTGAATTCAGTGTTGAGAAAAGATTTAAGATCAGTAATCTCTTCAGTGTCATCTCCACTAATGAGTATGTCGTCACCATAAACGGCTACAATTGAGATTAGGCTATTCCTCTTTTTAAAGAATAAGGAGTAATCATTTAGAGATGAGGAGTAGCCTTTATAACTTAAGGCACCTGCAAGACTGGCATACCACTGTCGTGATGCCTGTTTTAACCCATACAATGATTTCTTCAGTAAACAGACATGGTTGATAGTATGTGGAGATAAACCTGCTGGAAACTTCATAAAAACCTCTTCTTGCAAAGTACCATGTAGAAATGCATTATTGACGTCCATTTGATAAATATGCTAGTTTTTCTTGACTGCAATTGCTAATAAGGATCGTATAGTAGTCATCTTTACCGCAAGAAAAAATATCTCAATGTAGTCTATGCCTTCTAGTTGGATATCCCCCCCGACTACTAGTCGTGATTTAGGCCTTCCAACTGACCCATATGAATTATGTTTGACCTTGTAAACCCACTTACAAGGTAAAGATTTTGATCCCTTTGGTAAGATAACCACATTCCAAGTGTGATTTGACTTCCAAAGCATCAATCTCTGATTGCATTACTTGCTGCCACCCTGGATGCTTAGAGGCTTCAGCGAAGCTACTAGGTTCTGAGATAGCTGATATAGGTTGCATTACCTGTTGATTATGACTAGAAAGGGATCCAAAAGAAAAAATATTAGGTTGAAAAAGATTAACAAAACATGAGGTTGACAGGTAGGTAGATGTTGTTACAAATGAAATTCTTTAGATGACTAGGCCATTTAGTACGTGCTGGACATAAATGTCACTGGTAGATTCTCCAGTTTTTAATTCAAATGCTAACATGACATTTTTCGGGTTATATTTACGTGAGGCTTGCTGCCTCGTTTCTTAAGACCAGTCCTGTGTGCTAAGGTAACAGATGATGATGGTTCTGTTATTTATTATTCTCGTAGGATGCAACCATCTGTTAAGGTAATTGTAGGAGTAAAAGCCGGACCGTTAGGGTGACAATTTTGCACGGAAGATGCTTGATGTACGTTATTGTTGTAAACCCTGTTTCTTCCAATTCAGTGGTTTTTAATATTATTCTTCACTATCCTTTTGTTGCACCAGGTCAAACCATATCCATATGTGACATTGTTTCTTTGTTAATCTAGGATTGCATAGTAGGTTGCGTGATTTTTATTTCATCTTTGTCAGAAACAAAATGGAACGAAAATAAGCTAGCCTTTTCCGTCACCACTTATGCTAAACTGTTGTCAAAGGAGTTGAAATGGCGAGTTAACTGAAAGAGTTACTTGAAAAAACATAGTGAGGAATAATTTTGCTGTCTGGTAAAGAAGTAATAAACCTCACCCTAGTTAGGAGTAAGGTCGACGTATACCCACCCTTCCCAGACTCCATTTGTAAAATCACACTGGGTACGTTCAGTGGTAGATCCAGCATTTTAAGGTAATGGGTGCTCATTATTAATTAGTGCTAGCAAATGATGGTAGAAGTCGGATTGATATGGATGGATTGAATACGTTTTAGACGACACTGATAAAATTTTAGACCACTCATATTTCATACATATATGAAACATAGATTGAATGACGAAAAATGCGAATATCCATATTTTCTTAAATATTATCATTATTGTGAGGATTTCAAACCATAATATAGGCTGTCATGGTGCTAAATTAAATATATTTTCTTTTTGTGCCAAGATGAACTAAATGAGTTGAAGAAAGAAAAAAGGGCAAAGTTAAGAACAAAAGGAAAGCCATATAAAAGGGAGACAAAAAAGAAAGTCATAGAGTACACTGCGTAAGAGTCGAACTCCGGATCACGCAGAGCGCATAGTTAGATTCCATTAACTAGTAGCACCTACCAGTCTGTTTGAGTAATGGGTGCTCACCTAAATATATATTCATTTCATGCCAAATTGTCTGTAAAATTATATATTCGATACCATAGGTAATGGATGCTTGACCACCACTCGTCTCATACATCAGGGTCGAAACGAAAGAAGACAGGGTAGACTTTGACACCTCAACTTGATTTGTTGATTGCTTCTTTGCTTGATTGATTTTGAAAACAAGCATACAGACAGTGACACAGATTTCTCTATGTAGATCCGCCCATGAGTATGTTGTTGTTAGTGGTAAAGAAGTAATACAAGAAGTAAAAGTGCAAAGATATTTATCCTCTATGTTTTTGTGGAGGAAAGATGAAAACTATATCAATGGAATTAACCTCAACACTGCAGTTTCTTCCTTTATTTTCCCCTCCTCCTTTGTAGAACAAAATATGGTGCTTGATCAAGGCAAAATCAAACCTTTCATCTTTTCTCAATAAGAAAGATCTAATTGGGTATCAATGGTACTAAGGTTACTGAGATTTCAACTAATGTATTAAAGTGATATTTAATTGTGGTCAATTGGAATTGAAATGTCCTTTTGAGGGCGTTTTTGTGGGGTCCATCCCATTTGTAATAGGCATGTGCCTATGATTACTTTGGCCCTAAGTTTGCAAATGAATGGAAGGGAATTGAAGCTCCTCCTGTAGCATTCTTGGATGCTACGTATTTTTTCCTATAAAAGGAGAGCTCTTTGACTTCTTTCAACACACCAACAATGAGAAAGAAAGAGTGAGGCATCATAGTATAAGAAAATAGTTTGTGAGGAAACTAGAGAGTGCGAGCGAAATTCCTGTGAGGTGGGAATATCAAAAGAGGGTTATTTCTTTTGAGTGTTGTAGTGGTCTTTGGAGTATTTTACTCGGGCCTACAAAGAGTAAAGTTCTTTGTTATAGTGATATCAGTTGCTCCTCTTGGGGCCGTAGGAAGAGTTTTTCACGTAAATATCTTGGTGTCGTTATCACTCATTTATTCTTGTTGATTACCGTATCTCAATATTATATTATTATTCTACTTTTATTACCGTAAATATTATTATTATGGGGGATTTATTCCCAGTAATTGGTACCAGAGCACAAGTTTTGCTCATTCATAAAAATACTATTCATTATCGGTGGTACTATACCCAGTAAAAAATATCCAGAGTAAAGTACAAGATAGCAAAATTCAACGGAGATAATAATTTCTTAACATGGCAAAGAAGGATGAGGGATCTGCTAATTTAACAGGGATTACACAAGGTACTAGATGTTGATGCCAAAAATCCTGATACCATGAAAGCTGAGGATTGGGCGGACTTGAATAAAAAGGCTCCTAGTGCAATCAGGTAGCACTTATCAGATGATGTGGTAAATAATATCATTGATGAAGACACCGCATGTGGTATTTGGACAAGATTGAAAAGCCTATACATTTCCAAAATACTAATAAGTAAATTGTACCTAAAGAAGCAGTTAAATGCCTACACATGGGTGAAGGTATAAATTTTTTGTCACATTTAAATATATTTAACGGACTAATCACACAGCTCGCCAACCTCAGAGGTAAAATCGAGGAAAAAGATAAAGACATCTTGATGTTGAACTCGTTGCCATCTTCGTACGATAATTTGGCAACAACTATCCTGCACGGTAAGACTACAATTGAGTTGAAAGACATCACATCGGTTCTTCTACTCAATGAGAAGATGAGAAAGAAGCTTGAAAATAAAGGACATGCTCTCATCACGGAAGGTAGAGGAGGGAGTTACCAAAGGAGTTCAAGTAATTATGGTAGATCTGGAGCTCGTGGGAAGTCCAAGAGTCAATCCAAGTCAAAAGCTAGAAATTGCTACAATTGCGATCAACCAAGTCACTTCAAAAGAGACTGAAGGGCAAAGGTGAAAGAAGTGATCGGAAGAGTAACGATAATACAACCGCCACGGTGCAAAACAATAATAATGTTGTTCTCTTTATAAATGTCGAAGAGGAATGCATGCACTTGCCAGGTCCAGAGTCGAAATGGTGGTTGACACATCAACATCTTACCATGCCACACCGGTAAGAGATTTTTTTTGCAGATATATAGCAGTAATTTCGGCACTGTGTGAATGGATAACACATGTTACTCAAATATTGCGGGGATTGGTGACATTTGTATCAAGACAAATGTCAGATAAACATTGGTTCTAAAAGATGTACGACATGTACCTAATTTGCAAATGAACTTGATATTGGGAATTGCTTTAGACCGAGATGGATACGAGAACTATTTTGCAAATCAAAAGCGGAGACTCACCAAGGGATCATTGGTGATTGCAAAGGGAGTTGCTCGTGGCACATTGTACAGAACAAACACAGAAATATGCTGAGATGAATTGAACGCGACACAAGATGAGATTTCTGCAGATTTGTGGCATAAAAAAATGGGTCATATGAGCGAAAAGGGATTGAAAATTCTTTCCACAAAGTCACTCATATCTTTTGCCAAATTTACAAGGTAAAACATTGTGACTACTGTTAATTTAGTAAGAAGCATAGAGTCTCATTTCAGACATCTTCTGAAAGAAAATTGAATATGCTTGATTTAGTATATTCTGATTGTGATCCAATGGAACTTGAATCGATGGGCAGTAATAAATATTTTGTTACTTTTATTGATGATGCTTCACGAAAATTGTGGGTTTATATCTTAAAAATCAAATATCAGGTGTTTCAAGTTTTCCAGAAGCTTCATGCTCTAGTGAAAAGGGAGACATACCAAAAGGTAAAGCGTTTCCGAAGTGATAATGGAGGTGAGTACACGATCGCTGCCAACTCGACACTACACAATGGTAGTAAGAGCGGATCGCAATAGCTTTTACCCGAATAGTGGTTTGGGATCGAATTTCCACAGGGAGCTAGTAATGGAGTTGTAATGTCTGTCTAGCTTAGAGATGCGGTTGTGCTTCTAATATCACTTCAAACTTTTTTGAGTTTTCTTTTAAACTACTATTGTAAAAACTAATGATTAAAACTAAATTATGTTAAGGGAATATTGCTAAGTTGTATTTAATATAGAGAAAGGGACTAGGGTCGTGACACTATCTAGGTGGCTAGTCAACGGGTAAAAGCTACTAAGGAGAGATTGATATATTTGGGGTTTATGTTATAACCATTGCGCATTTGTACCCATTCTCACACCTCTCAGTAGAGAGAACGATTTTGCCCAATTGGCTCTCTCGAGACCAATTGGGTAGGCCAATTAGACCAAGCAACTAGGGTTCAAGTAGGGCAATTACTCTCTCGAAGTTTAACCCGTTAATTAGGACTATCATTTCTCATGGGTCCATCCCAATTCCTTGTTGGGTCAATTTTAGGGTCATGGACTTTCTTTCTTAAGAAGAGTTAGACCCACTAAGCTTGAATCTGTGTTTGCAACCACAAATTGGAAATTGAAACACAAAATTAACCCACATAACAAACATCCAATCTCAATCTCACCCTAGATGGCAACACCCATCAACTACCCACACTAGGGTTGAGCCACAACCCTAGCTAATGGGTTTAGCTAAACATAATTAAAGAAGAAACATGAGAAATAGATGATGAACTAAACATACTAATTGATTACTAAGTAGAAGCTACAACAATAAAGAGCAAAAGTGTCAAAAATGGCTATAATATTCGGTCTCACGAGCTCAGCTGCGTTCGGAACATAAAACTTTACCTAAAAATGGTAAAATATTCTATTCATAGTGATTGGAAAAATTGGACAAAAATACCCCTGCGGGGTTAGCGCGGCTGCGTTGGTTCTTGAACTCCTGAATTTTAACTCTCTGAAGTTGAGGATCGCGGATCGCGCAGACATGTAGCGCGGCCGCGTGACCTTAACTCTCATAGGTCATGGTCTCTGAATCTCCTGTATGCGGGCCGCGCAAAAAGGTAGCGCGGCCGCGTTGTCT
This sequence comes from Nicotiana glauca, assembly GCA_026770625.1. NCBI lineage: Eukaryota > Viridiplantae > Streptophyta > Magnoliopsida > Solanales > Solanaceae > Nicotiana > Nicotiana glauca. The sequence goes on along the minus strand of MU724400.1, from coordinate 5,610 downwards.
CACGCCTGATATATCAACTCTCTGAATCTCATTAACGCGGACCGCGCAAAAGTGTAGCGCGGCCGCGTGGGCTTGTAGCTTGATATGGTAGGTCTCTGAATCTCATTGGTGCGGCCACGTCCATATTAGTGCGGTCCCCGCTAAGCTTCCTGGTCCTCATTTCACTTGGTCTTTGACACTTGGGCAGGTTTCACTCCGTTTTGAGCCTATCTTTGACATTTATCACTTTGTCGATCAAACCTGCAATCAAGCACAACCTGTGAGCATTTTGGGTCTATTTTGTAGCAATTTATACTCAAAGCATAGGCAAGTATGGGTATAAAACACGTTAAAATCCTACTTATCAACTCCCTCAAACTTAAACCTTTGCTTGTCCTCAAGCAAACAAAATAAGACCCACCCCTTAAAGGAACATCCAAGCAATTCCAGCTATCCTAAAGTAACCTCAACAAGCATCAATTGGGACTAACAATTGCCCTCAATACGAATGCATCATTAACACAGTTTAAACTTTGAAAGCTATGGATCAAGTGTGACACAAGAGCATCTAGAGTTGACACATTTCATCAAAGAACTTTTCTCAAATACCTTGGTCATTGTGGAACCCAAACTCACACATCCTCAACTCTCCCTAAGCGAACCTCACCTTTTAGAGTATTGACACACAAACCGAGGTTGATGGACTTTCACTCATCTCTCTCAAGAAGAAAGTCAAAAGTCCGGCTCTAGGTACCATATGCTTGCCCCTTATGTAAGTATCCACTAATGTAGGCTCCCTTCAACTCGAAATCATATAGGGCTTTTGCGGAGTCATTGTGAAGGCTTTTGGGTAAGGGTAGGACATGTTTTTGTTCAAATTGGTTCGATCTTCCCTTAAGCACTTCCTTTGATTCATTTTGGCACACTTTCTTAACTCATTTGAGTATTTCACTTCTTTTCAAGGGGTTAGAGGGATGCATTGTCACTCTTTCTTATGCAATTCAGATCATTTCTCCTTTTTCTACTTTTGTTTCCCTTGAATCCCTTTTTTTAATATTCTTTTTCACATTGGTCTTTCTTTTTATCTTTTTCATTGCTTTCCTTTTCCTTTTGCTTTTGTACCTTTTACCACTTTGTTTCCTTTTTTGTCTCTCCTCCCCCAAACTTAGACATTTGCCATTACTCAAGGGAAGATTTTGGGTGCCAAGAGAGAGTATCTTTTAGAACGGGTATAGGCTTGTAACGTTGGTTATTGAAAGAAAAAGGTTCAAGGCTCGAGAGGGTTAACTAGGGATCATTTCATTGGTAGGCCATTGAATTGTTCAACTTAACATTGGGATCAAGGAGAGCCTATAATCACTTCTCAAGTCAAATTTCACCTAGAATTTCGCCTCAACAAACATTCAGGGAAAGTTCTAGACCATTGGCTTGGGGCTTGGACTCACAATTCGATTCCTCACCACACATGCTAGGGGATTGTTAAAGACATCGAGTCGAGGGCCCACAACGACCTCAGTTACGATTCAAGCGTACAATGGTCCAAAAAGGCCACATGATGATTATTTGGTCAACACAAGAGTCTCAAGGCCATGACTTTCACCATCCTAAATACAATATTATGTCTTTGATCATGGGATCGAAGGCAAATGTGTTAGGCCTAAGTAAAGCTTTGCCTGAGGTACCCTTAACTATGAAACATCAAAAACAAAAGAAAAATATAAAACGGACTCAAACCCTTAAGAAGGTTGTCACGCCATCTATCATTGGGAAGAGCCACCCGGTTCTTACTATACTCCACCCTTGGAAAGAACCGTGGCATTAAGAAAACCAAGGGCTTATTGAAAATGCCAAAAATAAAACAAAAGGCTACGGGCCTATCTACGAAGCTAAAAACGAAAAATTTCCCAAAAATAGAAAAACAAAATGAATATGTACAATGGGGGAGTAGAATATACAATGAGGGATGAATATATACCGAATGTTACTTTATATACAGACCAAAAGAGAATAAAAAGTACGAGAAAAGTATCTAAAATGTAAAGTTATATACAGATCAACTAGAAAATCAAATCAACAGAACATACAATGAGAACCTAATATGTACAGTCATCCAGATAATCCCAAACAAAGTAGGGCGCACCCCCACGAATAAGAGCTAGCATTGTCCCCAATATCAACTACACAAATAAGCACAAAAGTTAATGAAAGGATATAGAAAAGCTCCCTAGGCCTGGTCTGTTTGCATGGGATCCTCAGTGGTCCCCTAGTCCTCTGTATGGGCGGGAACCTCAGACTGGTTCCCGGCCTCCTACTGCTCAGCTGCTGGGACTGGTGCCTGGTTATGGACCGGCTGAATGTCAGGTGCAACACTGGAGGGACCTTCCTGAACCTCTGCTAGCTCAATCACTATACCCTCTGTACTGGGAAGCTTCATCTTCTTCCTTGAAGGCTTGGGTGCTTGCTCCTGCTGTGGCTCTAGTGCTGCTGCTGGAGGAGCTGAATCCTCAAATAACAAGTCTAAAGGCATCTGATCTGCCAATAGCTTGTCCACATCCGCTCTAAAAACCTTCACCGACTCCTTAGATGCCCTTGACTTTCTCATCTTTTCGTGCTCCTTAGCAAGCTCCTTCAGAGCTTTGCCGTGTGACTCCACAGTAGTAGTCAAAGTGGCCTGAGTCTTGAAAATCTTTTCCTGGTTTTCCAGGAGCTTCTTCAAGGTATCCTCAATGGACTGATGAATCTGAGCTGGCTGAGGTGCTGCCTATGTTTGAATAGTATAGGATAAGGTGGACAACTTGGAAGTCGCAGCCGACATCCAGTTGTTCAAGTTGGCTAAGGTCTGACTCAACTGGTGGGCAGTAAATGGATGAGTCTTTGACGATGGGACTCTCGGGCCAGCTGAAGTACTTAGGCCAGCAACAGAAGAATGACCTGGGGGCAAGGTCTCACTGGTAGTAGTAGCAAGAATGGTGGAAGGCCCGGTAGAAGGCTCTACCTTAACTGGCTCCTCAGACTAGCTAGTTGGGGCAGAGGTAGGTGGCTGGTACTTCTTTGACTTTGGGTTGTCCGAACCCTGCATGCCGTACAATGAGTAGGGAGCCACAGACTTGGTCTTGACATCAAATTGTTTCTTCTTGACCTTCAGATCCGTAAAGTACATAGACAGGGTGTTGGGAAAAGAGTAGTTCGTGGTCGTCTCCTGTCCTACAGTAGAAATCACCCTCGAGATCACATTACCCACATTGATAGGGTACCCAGCCATAATAGAAGCAACAAGCACGGCTTGGCTTGGGTAAGTGGAACAGTATGATCATGGGTAGAAGGTTCAAGCCTACTGCATACAAATGTCAACCACCCTCGAGCCTCAAAGTTGAAGGTGTTCTTGCAAATCTTCTTTCCTACTTGCAACCATGTTGGGACAGTGCCTGGGATTTCCAAGAACTGGGCCAACCAAGGTCGCACTTCCTCACCCATTGCCAACTTAGCCAGGTAGAGTGACTCATCCTCATCCTTTAACCCCAAGTAATGATTTAAGGAGTTCCCATCGAACACTACCTTTTATCTCTCACTTTAGTCACCTTTGTATCCTTGATTATGTGAGCCATATTGCAGTAGAATTCACAAACCATGTGCTCATTAGCATCAATGCATCTTTCCTTGAAAAATTCCCAGCCATGTCTAGTTTGGAACTCCCTTTGCACGTTCGCGTTGTGGGGTAAAAGGTCCTTGTCAATAAAACTTCTCTCTGGTATCAACTTCCTCAATGGCCACCACTTCCTAAACTTGTGAAATGCCACCTAACTAACGAAACAATCTTCCCAAGTTTCAGGCTTTCTAGTTCTTTCCACTCCCGCAACCTGAGGCTCACCTCCCTCACTATAGCCTGCACTCTCCCTAGACAATGAAGCTGTGGGGGAGATGGAGCATTGTTCACCATTACCTGCCGCAGACTAATTAGATGAATTCGAGACTACATTGACTGGTCTTTTGGCTGGGGGTAAAGGTGGAGGAGTATCAGCTAGTTGGAGTGGGTCGGTTATGTGAGTGGGGACTGAATCTGAGGAGATGTTTTGGGAGTGCACATACTCACTCCCCGAAGAATGAGAGGCAGCCCTATCAACAGCCCGTATAAGTTTTTGGGTCTTTTTAATGTTCTCCCTAGCCTGGGGAGTGAGTTTTCTATTTTCTTACCTTTACCCCCTCGGGAGGCACCACCTCTCCCGGGTTGTTGAATTTGTTTACCGCCTATTTGTTTAACCATGATCTGCAAAAACACGCATCTAACATTGTTAGTTTAAGCACATGAAGTGAAATAGATGAATAACATAAGAGGAGGAAACAGTTGATTTCATAGCACAGAAGCAAGACAAAGTAGGACAGGCTGCAGGTCATAGGAGCACGGACCGCGCAAAACGGGCATGCGGTCGCGCTGGAGGCACCGCAGACCGCATTAAAGTGGGACGCGGCCACGCTGGGCAAATACATCCAAAAGTTACTCTCTGAATCTCCCAACGCGGACCGCACTGATATGTACCACAGCCGCGTTGGACCAGCACGGACCATGCAAAAGTGCAATGCGGCCACGCTGGCAACAGTTAAAGCTCAACAGAAGAATCAACGCGGACCGCGCAAGAATGTCACGCGGCCGCGTTGCACTATGTTCAGGGACTGAGTTAGGGTTTTACAAATTTTTCCATTTTTGCTCTATCTTTGAATCCTAATTGTCCCTACTCAATTATCCTACATGAAAATCATGCTCAGCATTCAAAACTAACATAAAAACTAACCTAATCATTAAACCTAAGAAAAACGGAAAGAAAGAAGAAGCTACAACTACTGGGAAGCAAACAAAAATTAAAAATAGAAACTAATTAATGATACTTGTAAGAAATGTTACCAGGAATATGAAGAATCAAAGCACTCGATGCAAACACACAAGAATGGTCTCAGAGATGAACTGTAGAATTTTAGGGTTCAGGTGTTCAAAGTGCGAAAAGTGTAAAATGAGGCCTAAGGTCCCTATTTATAGAAAACTGTGGGGCCCTGAACTTACCTACCAGTGCGGTCGCGTAAAAGTGACCACGGAGCGCGCTGGGTTTTTGTCACACAACATTGTAACAAGCATCTCATGCGGACCACACAAATATGCAACGCGACCGCGTGAAAAACTTCAGAGAGCACCATTCTTTGGTCCTGTCAGTGCAGACCGTGAATACTTGCACCGCGGCCGCGCTGCAAACTTCAGAGACTTAGCACCCTCGGATCATGCCAGCGTGGCCACACTGGCAAACTTCAGAGACTTCAATATTCGTTTCTTTTGACTTTGCAGTGTTTCAACACAATCCCTGCAACATATCATAAACAATTAGCTCAAAAATCCTAATCTACAAAGAAAATCAAAGAGAATGAAATAAGACATGGGTTGCCTCCCAAGAAGCGCCTGATTTAACGTCGCGACACGACGCATGTAGGGATGGAAATGGGGCGGGGCAGGGCGGTTTTGAACGTTGGCGGGGCGGTGCGGGTTTGAGAATTTGCGGTTGCGGGGCGGGTTCAATTTTTAAATTTAAAAAAATGCGGGTGCGGGGCGGGTCGCGGGTGGGGATTTAATATTTTAAATAACTCCTTTTT